>JADLZK010009834.1:0-302975 GCA_015847255.1 Hyparrhenia diplandra
GTATGTGTTCAGCGACACATGGACAATGGCTATTGATAGAATTGGCTTGGTGACCCTTTGATAGTGTATGGAAGTTGGACAGCGTGGCTCCGACATCAAAAGATTTATGTCTATCCTTTTCATTGTTCAAGCTGCTGAGATGTCGATTTGCAAGGTATGATATCACTAATGTCGTTAGCTCCATGGGGCACAAGTTTTTCTGGAGATTGCTGTTGAAGGATGCTGAGCATAACAGGGTGTTTAGGGTGATTGCTGATGAGCTTTCATTCGTTCATGATTACTACAATTCATCATTACCAACATCCTATGCTAAGTGTTGGCTACCTGTCTTGAGCATCCTTTATCTCACTCTTGAGCATAGGTTACTGCATCGTGGCTGCATACTTCATTGTTCTGTTTGCAGGTCAGTTGCACAAGCATGGTGACCGCAGTCAGATCATGTGTAATTTCTCATGCAGTAAACTACCGGAAGTAAGCCAGTGGAAGAAAAAAGAATTTGGGAACTTGTACTTTGATGTGCTGCCAGAATTTCTGCTTCTAGTTTTGGTCGTGGTTGTTGAGGTGAGGGATATGACTTCCTACATCTGCTCCAACTGGACCAAAGTAGCCCTCATATGCCACCATGTAAAATGTGCATCTTTACAACAACCGCACAGAAGATATAAATGGGTCATTGATCTTCTCTTGCGATGCAGATGCAAGATAGTGAATAATTGGGATGAAAAATAGGGCAGTGCTCAGTATTAGTGCTTCACCCAACTACAAGAACAAACTTTATTGGTCTTCTTAGTCGTGTATTCCATCATTTACCAGATGAGAAGATGAAGGTCAATATGCCAACAGCAGTGAAGGCTTGCATCATGGATTCGATAAGAAGCACTGCTAGCAACACAGTATGTCAAGTAGGGAATGTTCGAACGTTTCTGCAGCGAAGTCAAGCTGGAACAGGTTTCCTCTGGGCATGCAACGACAAGATGAGTACATCTGAAATGATACTTACATGGCACATCGCCACATGCAACTTTGAGGTGAGGCACCCTTATATAAAGCAAGGTTCTTCCCGATTTCAATCCAGCATAAGAGCGCTGCCACTCATCTTTCACGGTATTATGATATCTTATGACCTGGTCACCAGAGCTTCTTCCTGACGAGGTTGCATGGACCAAGAGCTTGTATGAGGCTGTCAAGGAGGATACTGAGCGTGTCCTCAATGTCCGTGTAACCAGGCCACCGTTGATGCCCAAGGCTGAGTACATTGATTTGGTGAAATTGCTAAGTGAAAATTCCGACCATTTAGTGGTGAAAAATGGTGTGAGGCTTGGAAAACAATTGGTGGAATTGGTTGAGGGTGAGGAATCAGCATGGATCACACTAGCAGGTTTCTGGGTGGAGATGATCCTGTACATAGCACCATCCAACAATCTAAAAAGGGCACAAGAAGGCCATCGCCCGCGGGTGGAGAACTGATCACTCTCCTCTGGGCACTGCTATTCCATGCCGGAATAGTTAGTAGGCCTGGTGAAGCTGCCAGGTAGTGGCGTTGGTGTTTAGTGTGCAGTTGCTAGAGTTGAAATGTTTGCCAGTCATGCTTAGTTTGTCTTGTCTATGTCTTCTTATTATCATAGTATATATAGAGTCCATCTATTATTTAAGCATTTAGACATGAACAGAAGTCTACAGATTAGTTCATTACCATCATTATGCATAATAAGAAGAAAAGGTTGCAGCTTACCTCTATCTAGCATTCTGTCACGGTGGCACACAAACGTCGTTAAAAATCCACCTCCAGAGTACGTCCACCGATGGCGATGAGCACCAGCTCGCCGTTGGCATGGTCCAGGCCCTGACACTCCACCTCCACGAAACTCTCTTTTGTTCCAAAGATCGTTCTCTGTAGTCAATGTGAGTCCATCTCGGAGCTCTGCTGTCCTGTCTGACAGCTTCAACTCACTCAAGAACGTTAGAGTCGCAAGAACTGAGAAGATCTTATTTGCAGCGTGTTTCTGACATCCTGTAAAAGAGTGAGACTTCATTACGGCTCCATTAACATGTGCACCCTGAAGACGGACTCGATCACAATATATAATTACACATATACACGACAGCTTGCTGACATGCTAATTAACTTACTAAACTGAAACACCTGAAACTAAAGACTTGGTCTGACCAAAATAACACCCCAACTAGGACTACATCCTTAACTATCCGTTGGCAACTGGCAGAGCTTTGCATGGCTTGCTTTGTCGTGCACTCATGCAGGTTTCTGGGTGGAGATGATCCTTTACATCGCGCCACCCAACAATCTAAAAGGGCACAAGAAGGCCATCGCCCGCGGTGGAGAACTGATCACTCTCCTTCTGGGCACTGCTCTTCCATGCCGAATAGCTAGTAGGCCAGGTGAAGCTGCCAGTTGCTAGAGTTGAAATGTTTGCCAGTCATGCATATAGTTTGTCTTGTCGTTAAAAGTGGTGTTTGTCTTCTTGTTACAATAGTATATATAGAGTCCATCTATTATTTAAGCATTTAGACATGAACAGAAATCTACAGATAATTATGCATAGTAAGCAGAAAATGTTGCACCTCTAGTAAAATTAGTCCAAAAAAAAAAATTGGTTCTATAGCACTGAAAGAACTGCGCTTCCATAAGAAGAAAAGATTGCACTTTTAGTAAAAGTTTTAGCCAATGACATAGATTTAGGTGACAGACCAGGGATAAAAAGATTTAGCCAATGACAGATAGAAAAAAGTCCCCTTCGCATTTGGTCATGGGTCTACAATCTAGAGCTAGCCCAATAGTCCAGCTCCAGCAAGGAAGCCCAGTTTGCAGGGCCCATGTATGTTCATGACATACAATTTACAACTTATATTAAAATACAGGTTGGAAAAAGTCTGGATTCCCTCCCCCAACTATCACGAAAGTTCACTTTTCCTCCCTCAACTTTCGAAAAACGGACATATATCACCTCCCTCAACTTTTCAAACCATGCAAATTACCTCCCTCGAGCGGTTTTGAAGGTGGATTTGCTACAGTAACCGTGGTTTGCTACAGTGTCAGTGGGTTTGCTACAGTACCAGTACCTTTTCTTTTTAAAAAATCCAGTTGAATCTTTGAAAAATTATAATAAATCATAGAAAAATCATAAAATAAAAAATCCAATTTTGTTGGACTCCATATGATTAGATCTACACAGTGAATATATAATTTGATATGCTTTAGTATAAAGTTTTTTGCTAAAAAGATTTTGTCTTTTTTTTTTTATTTATTTAGCTGAATCTTTTAAAAATCATAGTAAATCACAAAAAATCATAAAATAAAAAATCCAATTTTGTTAGACTCCACATGAGTAGATCTACACGGTGAATATATAATATGGTGTGCTTTTGTCTAACAAAATAATTATAGAAGTTGCAGCTACGAATTATAAATATAAAAAGAAAAAAGACAAAACCTTCGAAAGCAAAAACTTTGTAATCAAGCATATCATATTATATATTCAGTGTGTAGATCTAATCATGTGGACTCCAATAAAATTGGATTTTTTATTTTATGATTTTTCTATAATTTACTATGATTTTTAAAAGATTCAATCGGAATTTTTAAAAAAGAAAAGGCAAAGACACTGTGACTGTAGCAAACCCACCGGCACTGTAGCAAACCATTTGTTACTGTAGCAAATCCACCCTCAAAACCGCCGAGGGAGGTAATTTGCATGGTTTGAAAAAGTTGAGGGAGGTGATATGTCCGGGTTTTCGAAGTTGAGGGAGGAAAAGTAAACTTTTGTGATAGTTGGGGGGAGTGAATCCAGACTTTTTCCTTAAAGGTTTGATGGGTCATGGGAAAGCATAAATCAGTCCAAGAAAAGTTTTGCGGCAATGACACTTTTGATTTACACAGTTCTAGAAATAAACTATGAATGAATTATAACAGGTCAATGCTCAGGATGAGTTTCCAGTTGGTGAAATAAAAATCTGACAAAGTGATGCTTCACGTGAAAATGAAAAGGTTAGAAAACCAGACATTGCTGCTCAAGTCTTTTGGTGTGTTGTTACAATTCTCCAGGACTCCAAGCCCAGTATATTACATCAAAGAAGATACGGGAAGAGGACGAGCACGAGCACGCAGAGACTTTTGCACTGTTGCCAAATAATTTTCCATTCCATGTCAGACTAACACCTAAATTTGACACAAACGGAACTGAGGACGAACATCGAGTTCAATGACATTGATGCCAACCATGTAGGCATCAACCTCAATGGCCTCAATTCTATACAGTCTTACTATGCAGGCTACTATGATGATAGGAGTGGTAGCTTCCACTAAGTCTAAATAGTGGTGAAGCAATGCAAGTATGTGTGGACTACAGTGGAGAAGCCAAGCAAATCAATGTGACCATGGCTCCCCTAGAAATGGTAAAACCTATAAGACCACTTGGCTCGGCAACCTATGACCTCTCAATAGTTCTGGAAGAACTCGCGTTCATAGGGTTCTCATCATCAACTGGCTCTGTCAACTTACGACATTACGTGCTCAGCTGGAGCTTCAGCATGAACAGACCCTATTTCGCTAGGGCGCTTAGGGCGGATTTTTAGGCGCTGACCCTCAGCCTAGAGCCTAATCGGGATTAAGCGGCTTAGGCGTTGTTAGGCGTTTCTCTAGGCGTTTTGTATATATACTAATATACATATATTATCTTCTAAAAAAAGATAAACAGCTGAATAGTGGGCTCGGATAGATAGAAAGCTGATTTAGGGAGATAGAAAGGCCCAAGAGGCAGAGAAATAGAAAGGCCCAAGAGGCAACCAGCCCAGCCAAGCCCATCTCCCCACCCCAAACTCCAATATCTGGTCGGTCTCCTCCATCCCTCCCGAGTCCCGACGCCGCTTCTTCTTCTTCTTCTTCTTCTTCTTCTTCTTCTTCTTCTTCTTACGTACGTGCCCGCCGCCGCCCGCTCCTCCACCGGAGCTCCTCTTCCCCACCGCCTTTGCTTCGCTCCAAGCGCAAGACCGCCATCTCCTTCTCTCGCCCGCCTGTCGCCGCCTGCTCCTCCTCATCGGTGACCCAGCCCGCCTAGGGTTCCGCCCACCCCCCTAGGCGAGGCGGGGACCCTCCGCCGAGAGCTTAAGCGCGCCTAGGCGCAGCCTAGGCGCCGCCTAGCGGAACAGGGTGAACAGATCAGCAACAAAGATCGATATTACAAAGCTACCTCCCAAGGGCCAAAATTCCCAGTCAAAACTCTTGGAAATTGTCCTACCAATGGCAACTGCAACATTCGTAATTATCATGGGAACTAGCATTGGTCTACTTTTGCGGAGGAGGTTGCGTTATGCTGAACTGAGAAGATTGGGAGGTTGACTTTGGCCCACACAGGTTCTTATACAAGGATTTGTACCATGCCACAGAAGAATTCAAGAACAAGAATCTACTCGGAGCAGGAGGATTTGGAAAGGTATATAAAGGAGTACTCCCATCATCTAAGTTGGTGGTTGCTGTTAAGCGGATGTCCCATGAATCCAAGCAGGGCATAAAGGAGTTCATTGCTGAGGTTGTTAGCATTGGATGCATTCGACACCGCAACCTTGTTCAGTTATTTGGCTATTGCAGGCGAAATGGTGAACTTTTGTTAGTATGATTACATGTCAAACGGAAGCCTTGATAAGTATCTGTACTGTGATGAGAGCAAGCCCACACTGAATTGGGATCAAAGGTTCTCGATCATCAAAGGCATAGCATCAAGTTTATTGTACCTCCATGAGAGGTGGGAGAAGGTTGTCATTCACCGTGATATTAAAGCAAGTAATGTTCTTCTTGACAGTGAAATGAATGGACGTCTAGGTGACTTCGGCCTGGCAAGATTGCATGATCATGGCACTGAACTACAGACCACACATTTGGTTGGTACTATGGGGTACCTAGCTCCCGAGTTGGTATCTACAGGCAAGGCTTCTCCTCTCACAGACGTGTTCGACTTTGGCATGTTCCTTCTAAGTGACCTGTGGGCGTAGGCCACTGAGCAACAATATAGAAGACAATCAAGCGGTGTTAGTAGATTGGGTTCTTGAGCACGGGCACAAAGGATCATTGACTGAGACATTAGACACCAAGCTAAGAGGTGATTACAATGTTGGTGAGGCTTGTTTGGTGCTAAAACTCGGGCTGTTATGCTCACATCCATTTAGTAATGTGAGGCCTAGCATGCAGCAGGTAATTCAGTACCTTGATAATGATTTGCCACTTCCAGAACTGAAGCATATAGACATGAGTTACAGCATGCTATCTCTAATGCAAGATCAAAAGTTTGGCCCATATACAATGCCAACAAGCATAGGCACAATATATCTGGAATTGCTGGAGGAAGATGATCTACCAGAGTTTGATGTTATGGTCATACTTAGCACTGAGTTGTATAATGTTTGGATTTGTGTAACAGAGCTCACCATTTTCATTTGTGTATGAAGCAACCCTCCACCTGTACAAATGAGTTAATCCACATGTTCTATTCAGTTAGGTTACAAGTTTACAATCACTTATTCTGCAGATCTATTTGGATGTGCTTTTAATGTTATTGCTTACAAGCAAGCCCACCCCAAGTCCCCAACTCAACATATATTGCATCTCTTTTTAGATATATATTCCTGGCCTTACAGGCCTTAAGTACAATATTTCCTGGCCTTACAAGCCTTAAGTACAAAATATTGGTTGCCAGAAAAAAAAAGGGGGAGGGGGGAGTCATTTACTTTTAAATTCCATAGTAGGGATAGGTTATTAAGGGTTGTAGTGGGAGTTAACCCCTGCCCCAGGTAATACTCGGCAAAATAATCGGACAACTAGGGATATTTCCAATTAAAATGAAACCTTACTCCACTCAGCTCTAAAAATCTAATCATCTTGATAAATTTAACATGTAAAATTGTATCTCACAAACCTACATACCATTCATACTTGAGCAAAGAGGTTTATCTCCTGTTTCAACAATCCCACGTATAGAAACATCACTGATGGAACATAAAACAAAATCTAAGTTACTGCCAGAAACAGCTAAGCCAAAGTACAAGAAGAAAATAGACAAAACTCCATGATATGTGCATTATAAGATTCTATACAAAAGTAAGAGAATAAATTAGAAGCTTGGGAGGTCCGTACATTGTCAATGTGTGATCATGAAGCTGGAACTAGTCCTACAACAGTTCACCCAAACATATTATCCATACCCTGCACTAGAGATTAGAGAAAAATGAATCCAACAGCAAACAATGAAGTGAAATGAACATTATCAGCACAATCCTGAAAAAAAAAGAATGCTCTGGTTTTCCAAAAATGTCCAACTTAAAGCTAAAGTTACGAGTGCGGGAAGTTTCATGAGAGACATTGAGAATCCATTTAACGAGCCAACATAAAGCTGTTGAATGCCTTCTAGCTAGCAATGAGCATTGAGAAGCACAGGTACACAACCCACTTCTAAAAATAGCAAGCAGATGGCATCTAGTAACATAAAACTTCATCTCCATTTGTACCACAGGAAGGACCAATCATCAGTAATAGGTTCTCACATATATATTTAATTTGAAAGTTGAAGATAATGAAATGTTCTTGTTGACAATTGCCCAATTCCAGGATCTTTATATTGGTGAGTATATCTGGACACCTATTAAATGTGACCTTTACAGTTTGTGCCTTCACATTAAATCAGGATTTTTCTATGACTTGAATAGTGGAGGTGCATAAACGTGGAATAATTGTAAGTTCTAGTATGTACAACCAAGGATTTGTTCTATGTGAGTAGATAACTGGACAAAGGTATGCTCAGTTCTTAGGTAGAAAACTTGCAGAAGCACCCTCCTTTACTTCACAAGTTTATATAACTCTTGCGACATTATGAAGTTTCAATAAATTATTTGGACATGCAATTCACTGGACGTGTGTAAGAAAATGCTACAGCATACTCTCCCTAATGCAAGACCAAGAGTTTAGCACATATACACTTCTATCAAGCATAGGCACAACACAACATCTGGAGGAAGATCCCATGGTGTTTGATGTTATCCTGATGCTCATCACCTAGTCATGAAATGTTTGGACTAGTGTTAGAGAGCTGGCCAATTTAATTTTTGTGTGAAGCAGCCCTCCATCTTTACAAGTGACTTAATCCATATATTATATTTGGTTGAGGTTAAAAATTTACAATCACTTATCCTGCAGATCTATTGAGATATACTTCCATAGTTGTAAGTTTCTAATGTTCTGTTTTCTGAAATCAAAGGAGTTCAAATAAGGGCATTCAGAACCAGCTCAGCTATTGCTTTCATGCAGGTTCACCCCAACTCAGCATACATGGCATTTATTATACTCAGTCTTACGTGCAATGGTGGCTGCTAAAAAAGAACGGATGTTTTAGATGAAAATTTTAGAGAAAATTTGATGGTGAGACAGAAACCTATGAATATTTCCAATTGAAATGCATCCTTTCTCTACTCAGCAATAAAAAGTCTGCTCATCTTGATGGATTTCTTTTGACATTGTAGAATTTTATCTCATAACCCTAAATAACATTTATATTTGAGCAATGAGGTTTCCCCTGAGTCTCAAATATCTCGTATATAGAAACACAGATAAAGATACATAAAACAATATCTAAGTTACTGCCAGAAACAGCTAAGCTACAGTACAAGAATAGAATAGACAAAAGTACAAAACACAGCAATACATTCATTATTAGGCTCAATACAAAGTAAGAAGATCAATTACCAACTTACAAGGTTTGTACATTAATTATGAAGCTAGAAGTAGTCAAACCACAGTCACCCATCGCTCACTTCAAGTAAACAAATTATTCACCACCCTGCAACAAATAGTAGAGTGGAGGAATACTGAATCCAACAACAACTAATGAAATGAACACTACAAACAAGCAATAAAATTCCAGAAACAAAAATGATCTGGTTTTCCAAAAACACTGACTAAAAACTACAGTTACAAGTTAGGGTAAATCCCATGGGGCTCCTTAAGAATAGTATAATTTTGATTGTTTAATTTGATAGTGCCATGGTATTTTCCGATGACATAGTATACATACATCGTGTAATATTTGAAGAGAATAGTTTAATTTTGATGTGTGCGTTTTTTTATATGACAACCCGGTTCAAACCGTTTGTATGATAGCAAAATTTAAAAAGGTCAAAACTGATTTACATGACGTCTAGGTTGCAAATTATCCGATTGAACATGTACAGGTGGTGGGGAGTACACATACCGTGCGTGTCAGGGCGCAGCCGCTGACTAATGGCACCTGCACGCAGGCTCGGCCGGCCTCCGAACGCCGCAGGACCGCGAGCCGGCCTCCGAATGCTGCCTGTTCCGAACGGCCGCCTGTACTGGCCGCTGGACGCCGGCCGCCCGCTCGAAAGACGTAGTCCGCAGTCGCCTCAGGCCAGCCTCTGGAAGCCAGAGGCACTCGGGAAGTCCACGAACCACGGACTGGCGTCGGCGAGCCGCCCGCCGCCCGCCGCCGGCACCCTGGTAGGGTTTGCGTCACGATTCAGGGGAGAAGAGAGCAAACGGATAGTTGACCGAATAGATGGGCTTTCTTCCCTTAATGTGGGCCTCCTAAGATTTAAGCCATTAACTTGGGCATATTGCAATGATGATTTTCTTATAAATTTGAATTAAATTCAAATAAATGGCGCTATCCGAATTCAGTATGACACAAATGTGACAAATTTAATGTTTTTTTTTTCTCTAAAAAAATAAATAAAATCATGCTCTATCAATTTATTGTATTATTACAGATTATTATTTTATTTATCATTATCATTTCATGTTAATGTGATTTATGTATTTGAATTTTGATTTTTTTTAAAAAAATAGCAACTTCAAACGTCATTTTGGAGCACTAAATGATTTCAAATGAAAAGTCATAAACATAGAATTGTATAACTAATCAAGATCTACAATTTTTATTTTAGTCATTTATTCATTTAATTTAACAAAGCGATAGTAACATTGTTCAAAAAATTTATATATCTCTTAGATAGTTTATGAAACTACTGATTTGTGAACAATATTATTATCACTATGTCGGATGAACAATTGATCAAAATAAAAGTTATAGATCTTGAGAAGTTATGAAACTTCATAGTTTATAAACTTTCGATTCAACTTATCATGAAAAACTACGTACACTAACATGTATGGAAACGCTAGCCACGTACACACTCTATCTACTTGCGTATATACACGCTAGCCACACACGTGCTGAAATAATACCATCAGCTTCCAACATTTGATGGAGAGAGACAGCTCTGCCTGGATACTAACATTCCAGGGGGGTGTGTGTGTGTGTTAGGCGCCCGACCAAGACAACCCACCTAACGGCCCAAGGCCTGCCCCCAGCACCTCCCCCTCTCCTTCTTCGCCGCCGGCACCTTGGGGCTCGGGCTGGAGCTCCGGCGAGCCCTAGGGCGCCAGCCGACGCCCGCCGCTCCTCTCCCCCTCTCTTCTTCTTTCCCGGGCGAACCCCTAACCCTAGCTTCGAGCTCTCGAGCACCAAATCCGGCCATGGCATCCCCCGCACCGACCTGGCCCAACCAAGCCCTAAGCCGCCCGACGGCCATGCCGCCGGGCCTACCTAACTACCTCCTCCGGCCGGGCCATTCTATAGCCCACCGGAAGCTGCTGGGGTGGAGGTGGTGTCACGGTGGGGCGCGGGGAGGCGGCGGCGTCGTCATCTTCTTCGTCGCCGGGCGGGGGGACGCTGGGCGGCGGCGGGGCCGCGTTGGGCCTTAGTGGGCCGCCCACCACGGAGTGGGCGCCGAAGATCGGCCAACATTCGGATGCATGCATGTGTGCATGTGACAATTGATCCAAGGGTTGATTAATTTGTGGTCGACGCAGGTTGTGTGACTCCGTCACGTGTCATGATAATGTGACGTCGTTGAAAAATGAAATATTCCATGTCGCGTTGGATGCACTCCCAGCTCATAACATTCGGATGCATGCATGTGTTGCATGCAAGAGCAAGAGAGCTTGGATTGGTCCTGCCGCGTCGTCATTATTTGCGATATTAGATCAGAAGATACTACTAATCATGTGTTTCAAAGCTAAGGTTCGAATAATCCTGCATCGTTTTGGTCCCGCTTTTGATTCCGTTCTGCCCCAGCTAGCCTGCTGAGATGTGGACGCGTGCGCCTGCTGGATCATCGGCCATTGGCGAGCCAGGCCCAGGGTCCAGGGATGATCCATCATCGATCCTGGCAGCACGTACACTGCTGCCATGACCTGACGATGCCCACGCAGTACGAGTGGCCAGCCGGTGCATGAAAGTGAGAGCACACCACCACACAACACCGGCCGGCGACACTAAGTGTCTCATTGAGTTGTTAGGAGTTTTCTCCAACCGGACCGTTGCCCCTGGCGGATACGCCCGCGACGCCGTCGCCAGCGCCGGTGGCCACCCCCGCCCCGGCGCCCGCCCCAACCTCGGCCTCCACCACCTCCTCCCTCCTCTCCTCTCGCCGGCCAGGCCTCCCCGCTTCCTCCTCCCCCGCCGTGCGAGGTCGCCGCCATGGCCCGCCGCCGCCGGTGCCGCTTCTTCCCGGGCGCCGCCGGGTCACGGTTACCGAGGGGGCCGCGGCCGGATCCGGCGATGCCGCGGTCTGATCCGGCAATCCCGCCCCGATGCGCCCGAGGCCGGCCTCCCTCGACGCTCCGACCTCGACACGCTGCCCGCCGCGGTGGGGACCGCGCCCCTCCCCGGTCGGGCCGTCCACGGTCGCTGTAGGCTCGCCGGTGGCGCCCGCTTCGCGGATCCGACCATCGAGGCCCTTTCCCCGACGCCCGCACTCTCGTCGCCTCGAACCATGTCGGGCGCCATGGCAGCCGGGAGGCTCCACGACCGGGACGCCACCTCTGCTTCATTGGACCACCGCTGCCCGACAAGCCGATGGAGGTCACCGTCGCCCGCTCTCGGTGACGCCACCCGTTCATCCCCGCCACCGTCGGCCGGCAGGTCCAAGCCGCCGCGTTGGGAAGACGACTCCGACCTCGAGTGCTCCCCTTCCCGTCGCAGCCATCCTCGTCCCGTTTCGTTATCGCCGTTGGGTCGACCGACGACGGCGCTCCGCCGAGTGATCGCCCGTGGAGGGCGCCGTCTACTCCGATTCCTCGGATGGCGAGGAGCCGCCTCGAGCCGGAGAGGCCCCTACCGTCGCGAGACGGCTCGCCTTGTCGCCACACCTTCTCCGAGCTGCCGGCGGTGTTGCCGTTGCGGGGCGTCGTCATGGCGCCGACGTGGGTCGCCAGCGCGCCATGGCCGGGCTCATCGCCGCGCCGCCACCGTCGCCGCCGTGTAGGGCGGTCGCCGCCAAGCACGCTGGCCGACGCCCGCTGCGGCGTCTCAGGCTGTGGTCCCCGCACTTCGCGACTTTCGATGCCGTCACCCGATCGTAGCGCCCCCGCATACCAACGCGCCTCAACGCCAACCATCGGGCACCGCCGCCTCACCGCCATCGACGCCCGCTCCAACGCCGCCGCGTGGCGTCCTCTGATGCCGGCGGTTTCACTGCCCGGGCAGGCGCAGGCGCAGACGCCAGCCCCCGCACCGCCCCACCCATCGCCGCCGGCGGCCGGCTCTCCGCCCCTCCCGTCGGCCTCGGCTTCCAATCCAACTGTCTGGCCGAGACCACGCCGCCGCCCGGGTGCACTTCCCCGCCCCGCGTGTCTCCCGCCCTCGCCATCCAGGCACCGGGCGAGGAATTGCAAGCTTCGCGCACTTGCCCACTCGCCGCCGTGCCTCCGGCGTGCCCGGATCGCTAACGCAGTGCCGGCTGGCGGCCGACGGCCCTGCGGCCCTCGAGGAGCCCTTACCTCGAGCGGCCGCCATCCTTGTCGGGCAAATTCCATGTCCGCCCTCGACGCCCACACCGCAGCTTTGGGAGACGCGCCATGCCCGGCTGATGCAGCCGAAGCTCTTCGCCGCCCATCGACTCGCCTAGGGTCGACAGGGTGGGCGGGGTGGCGGCCGAGTTGGCGTCGGTAGCGGAGGCGCCCGCAACCCCGCCACCCGCCGCACTCGGCGGTGGGCGAGCTTGTGTCGGTAGAGTTTCTTTGCCCGCGCAAGGCCATCACCGGGGCCTCTTCCCGTCCAAGATGAGGTGCTGGAGGTCCTCTTTGGGGCCCCCTTTCGTCGGCCATGCCTACCTCGGCGGGTGTCACGCCACCGCCCACATCCGCCGAGGGCTCCTGACGGCGGGTGGGCGGACCGGTCCTGCCGAGTTCACCACCGATACGATCGGGGCTCGACGGAGACGAAGTTGCGCCCGGATCCCCCCGCCCGCGCCGATGCCCGTTGTCGATGACGAGCGACGGCAGGCCTCCCACGCCCCACCCCCGCCCCGGTCTACTCCGCCCGGCCGCTTGCCCACCACCTCTACTCCTCGACAGATCGCGGTGGACGCCGGGGAGCCTCCTGTGAGGACGCCGGGCGTGGTTAATGATGCCGACCGGGACTTCCCGCCGGGCGATCACCTTGCCACTCGACGAGCCCATCCTCACCGCCGCCCTCCTCCGCCTCGTCAATCACCGAGGAAGAGTGGACCCTTAGACGCAGACCGCCCGCCTCGGTCGTCGGCGCGGCGAGATCCAAACCCGGAGCGGCGTTGAAGGTCATGCTCGGCAAGCTCGAGGGCCGCCGGTCGACACGATGTCCGACACTCGGACCCGAGCCGGTCGCCGAGGTTCCGTAGTACCACGGCGGCGATGTGTCGCCCAAGCAAGCGACAACATTTGCGTGAGCTCTTCCCCATGATGCGCCCCGGCGCAGGGCGCAATTGCGGGAATCTTTTGTCCGTCGCCGTAGCCGCTTCTCTCTCCTCTCGCCGCACGCAGTTTACTTTTTAAGTACAACTTTTGTCGCCCGCCGTGTTAGCCGGCGATTGTTGTCTCATGGGTGCCTCACGTGCGTTGCGCCAATTGTTTTGGCTAATGCGCAAGGCCGTGTAAAACTCTATTTTCCCTTAACGAAATACGTGTCAATGGACACGCTTTCGAAAAACAACACCGGCCGGCGTCCATGTACAAGATGCGATCACATGCGTGGATCAGTGATGGAGACCGGCACAGGCCAGGCGGGCGGCAGGCATGCATCAGTGCGTCACTGGTCACGGCATTGGGGGTGTGTCTGCATCTCGCATCGCATGCAGGTAATGATCCAACGGGCTACCGTCCATGGCGCCGGTCAAGCCCCAGCCCCAGCCTGAGCCAGCCTCTACCAGTGGTCCGCCGGCCAGCAGCCTCTCCATCCATCGTCGCCGTCCATCTCACAACCAACTCGATCCCAGCAGAAAGCGGCTCCAGTCATCACAACGTTTTCACTCTCTTCGATCACTTATCTCTCTCTCTTTGCGTCACTATTTTTGCAGCCCAAAATGAAAAAAAGGGATCCAAACGGAGAGAAAGTTTTCAGTGCCAAGTGCCAACGCCAACGCCAACGCTAATCAATGTGTTTGGCAGTTGAGGCTACCAATCTGGCTGCTTTAGTATTTAGGACAATCTAGCTAGGTTGTTCAAACATGGGTTGTATGTACTACGTGTGCACCATTTGTCAGTGATTGGAGGCCGATCGAAAGATTATCACTCCTTTCCATTGCAATTTCAAACATGCATGCATATGACTTTAGTAGGAGTACGAGTACGTACACATGTGGTTGCTGTAGCAATGGTAGCCACCTAACAATCTGTGCGTGCGCCAGCTAGCAATAGCCAGAGAGCAGGCAGCTACTCCCTCCGTCCCATGGAGTTCGTCGTTTTTTACTTTTGAACTTCATGTTTGACCATCCGTCTTATTTAAAATATTTATGCAAATCATAAAATAAATTAATCAATATTCAAGTATCTTTATTGATAAAATAAGTCGTAACAAAATAAATTATATTTATGCAAAAAATTAAATAAGCACGAAGATCGAATAAGACAAGACGGAATCCAGAGTCACAGACTCAGTGGGACGGAGGGAGTAGGTACGTTTGCTTCGACGACCCTGGCCCACGCACTGTACACTGTACCTAAATGCATGCACTCATCATCATCAGGTTATAATCGATCACCTCCGAGTCAGCACAGCAGACGACGGTACCAAATCAGATCAAATGCATTCAATGCAAAACTGACACAAATTAAACTACCACATTAATTCATGTTTAGCTAACTAGGGCCTCCTTTAGTTGGCTAAAGTTTCTAACTCTTTTTCCATCCTCTCCATCACATCACATTAAATACACCAAAAGACATATGTTTGGAGTATAAAATGTAGGTAAAAAAAAAAATAACTAATTATACAGTTTAGATGTACATTACGAGACGATTCTTTTGAGCCTAGTTACGCCGTGATAGGATAATATTTACCACAAACAAACGAAACGTGCTTTAGCAGTGTGCTTCTGGGAGTTCCAAAGCAGTTACTTTTTTTGCAAATTTTTGGAACAACTAAACAAGGCCTAGCTTAACAAAACACCACCCAACAAAAGTTTCATTTCATTGACAGTCTTCACTCTTGAGTTGCATGCTTAGCTTAACCAAAATCTGAACTCTTTTCTGCCCCCATCCATCCATCTATCCATCCCCAACCTAATTAGCTGGAAAAAATGTAGGGAGCAGCGCAATTCTTGGCTCTTGGGTGGTGGAGGGAATTAACCCAAAACCAACGAAACAAATTGTAACGACGAAGAAGAATCAAGGAGACGATGGAGAAAGAGACATATATAGATGGACAGGGATCGATCGCAGAGGTAGCAGATGGAGCGATGGTGTTTACATTATTCTTGATTCTTTACAGCAGCAACGAACGAATAGCAGCGAGCAAACAACGCTCTGATCTGCAGAGAGAGGATCGTACATGCAACGTACGTACGCAGCAATGCAGTGTGCTCGATGGATCGATCTCTTGGTTTCATGGATTCAGGATGGTGTCTCCGCACCTACACTTCCAGCTTAGCGGCTTGTAGTTGGTGATGCCGTCCACCCTGTAGCTGAACATGGCGGCCGTCACGGTGACCTTCGCCGCGTCGGCGGCGGCTCTCGCCTCCTTCCTCTCCTCCTTCTCCTTCTGCTCCTGTGGGACGATGGGCACCTGCACCGCCTCGCAGTGGCCGCAGGACATGCACACCCGCTCGCATCTTGGTGGCCTCGATCCGATCAGAGCCCGCCGTTGCCGCCCTGCTGCTTCTGTCTCCTCCTCTCTTCTGCTGATGCTTCTTGTTGCCGCCGCCTCCTGCTCCTGCTTGTTGTTGTCAACGGACACCGACACCGCCGTGTCGGTGCTGCCGCCGGTGGTGGTGTCTTCTGGAACTACTGGCGTCAGTGGCGAACTCCCTGCATCCAACGGACAAAGATTAGTGAATTGTTGGGTTCGGCTTGGCAAGGGTGGATGAGAAGCAATAATATATATTGCAAGGCCAAGCAAAAGCAAGGCCTCCATTCCATGCATTGTTTCTAGTGTCAAAAAAAAAAAAAAAAAAAAAAAAAAAAAAAGAGCATGAAAGATGAAAGGAAGGAAGGGAGATGTTACGTACTGGCATCTGAGAAGGCTAACTCCATTGAAGATGTGAGGAGGAAGAGGAGGAGGAGGGAGAAGGAGAGTAGGAGTGTGTGAACGCTGATGCTGCATTGCAACAGATGGACCATCTGATGGCGTGGGAACTTAGAAGAGATGAGAGAGTGGACGACGACGATAGATGTGGAGACTCAGTAGCAACTAGCAATGCAAAGCAAATGGATGGATCAGAGGAGAACGGAGCTAGCTTGATCTCTGCGCAAATGCAAGGTAGTAGTGCTGATCTGAATCTTGTACTACTACGTAGCTAAGATATCAGGGCAAATGGAAGCTCTGTTTGCAGATTGGTTGCTTGGGTGGTGGAGCTACTCCATCCTACCTTTTGCAATTCGTGAGTGAGGGATGAATAGGATAGGATAGGATATTTGCTACTGGGAGGGAGCGTCGGACGGAGCTGGGAGGCCGGTCGGCCGGACGCAGATGGATATGGGGTGGTGATGGTAGTTCGTGGTGGAGCTGGAGCTGGAGCCTGCACCCTGCAGCTGAGGTCGTAGGCTACCTTTGGCGATGCTTTCCAGGTGTGTCCGCTGCAGGCACACAGTAATCATGTGCAGCGCTACAGTGATTGCCAGAGCCTGCTGCTGACAGCTGCCGAGTGGACAGACTGAGTGAGTAGTCTACTGAACGTCTGGACGTCTGTGCGCGTGTGTGTCGTACGTACGTAATACGACCACCTCTTGTAGGGACCGGCGCCCGCCCGGCGTGCGTGTGTGTTCGCGAGTGTCCATGCGCTAGCCTCTCCTGCACATGGTGGCTAGCTTCATTCAAGTCAAGTGCTGTCAATGTTGTTTAGCAAAACTTGAAGTGAGTGAGCTAATTGAGGGGCAGGCATCTATGCATGAGCTGAAGAATTAGGTACCACAAGTCCAATAATTTACTCTCTACAAGGCGGCTAGAGTTCCTGGCCTCTGCGGTAGTCCACGGTAGTAAAATTATTTTCATCTTTTGGATCCAGCTTTTGACGGTGAGATTTGATTTGCTGCACTGTTAACTTTTGTTTGGCTGTAATAAATTCTTACCTGCCTCTCTCATCCTCATTTGTACAGACAGGCTTAAAAAAAGCAAGCCAAGCCGCCGGCTCCTATCCACAAAATATTGCCTTCCCCTCTCCTCCCGTCATGAAAAAAAAAAAAAAAAAAAAGACGACGGGGCCGGCCTCTCGATCTCCGATTTGATTTTCGCCCGTCTGGCGGCGGGCGGGACGGCGGCATCCCGATGCGGTGGCCCGGCGCCTCCGGCTCGGCTCCGCCTCCACCTCCCTCTCCGGCTCATCACTCCCGCTCCCTCAATCTCAGGCCAGGCCGGGGCCGGCCGTGGGGCGGCTGGGGAGGATGCCGCCCCCCGCCCGGCGCCCCGCCTCCTCCTCCTCCCTCTCCGGCTTCTCCATCCCCTTCCGTTCCTCCGTGTGATTAACTGTTCGCCCACACGCTGCGGCGCGCCGGCGAGCAGCGGCGGTGGCCACGCACCGCCCGGTCCATGCTCCCTCTACGTGTTCTCCTGCACGATGCTCGCACGGCTCCGTGGTAAATGCGTTCGTTTGCTGTTTTTTTCTCTCTCACACACGCTTTCCCTCTCCCTCTTTACTCTATGCAGTGGATCTGCCATTTGCCGTGGTATGGCTTTGTGATCTGGAGGCAATGCAGCAGGCCAAGGTTAGTTTGACCCTAACCTGTTCTTCCTCTACTTTCCTCTTTTTCTTTTACCCATCCAGTTCGGCGTGGTTTCGTTTGGATCTTGAGACTTCCTACATATCTGAGGACATGACCGTGTCAATGGCATTTGTTTGGTTTTCTTAGTACACTGCAGTGCTCATAATTTTGTGCCACGTATATCGGAGGACATCACCATATGCCAATGGTTGATTCTTCCTTACTAAATTGGGGTGCTCATGATTTTGGTCATGTCCAATGACGAATACACTTTCCTCTTGCTGCTAGATTATTTTGAGGGAATAGGGTGGTGCTGTGATGAATACACAATATAAATGTTTAATGTTTGATGCAGTGATCATGGGCTACCGCTCCAAAATTTTCACCTCTTTCTTTTAATGCATAACTGAGGCAATGTTTATGAGCTACGGTGGAATTTTTTCCTTTAACATCTGTCTATGTTATGTGTTCGTAAAGGCAGTCATCATGAGGAATTTACTCTCTATAATGGGGCTAGGGTTCCCGGCCTCTGGGGCAGTCCACGGTAGCAAAATTATTTTCATCTTTTGGATCCAGCTCTGGATGGTAAGATCTGATTTATCGCACTGTTAACTTTTGTTTGCCTGTAATAAATGTTTTGCCTACTACTCCCATCTTCGTTTTTTGGCCTAATCTGATCATTGCCTTTGGTTTTGTGCCCATCCTTGCTTATGATCATTGCCTATGATGTTAATAGCACACAACTGTGCAATATGAGCTCCTTATTGCCCGTGAAGTGATACGTATATTCTTCTTCTGTTGTCTCTTATCATTGCTTATGAAGTCAGATTGCACACTTTTGGTTTACGAGCACACGCCCTATTCCCAAAAATAGCATTGTCGATCACCGCTTGTATTAGTTGGTTTTGGCTTTTTTAGTGAATCAAGTGGAGGTTTCAACTTTTCAAAATAAATAATGATAGTGGAGGGTTTCCCAAAGGTGAAGTGAAATCATGGAATTAGAGGTATGTACTTCCAGCATGGAGATGTACAAAGTACATGCAGCCTCCTACTTTGTTAGGTTCTTCTCTTATTTCTCCTATTTATCCGTGGTCCAAACTATACCGAACCAGTTAGTAGACTGATTTTTTGGCCCATGTTGTTCAGTGATGAGGCAATAGTGCCATTGTGCCTACCTACGGCAAATCAAATAATATAATTGTTCCTACCTATACAATAGAAAATGTGTACCAAGACATGTACCTAAATTTTGCTTTTCATTCTCTTATCAAAGGTTTCTTAGCTTTGCCACAACAGCCCTAAATAATTTGTGTTCTCATAATATTTCAATCTTATTGTTGTGACCTGTTTAATATTTAACTAGCTACCTACAGTTCTTGCATCAGTAGCTTCTTTTTAGTTGAATAGAATTTCTCTAATGCTCTCTCCATTATTTAAGTCACTCTGGCTTTTCTGGGTACATGGCTTTTGCTATGCATCTAGACAATATATCTAGGTGCGTAGCAAAATCCACGTATCTAGAAAAGCCAAAACGGACTACATTTTTGAATGGAGGGAAGAAAATGAAGTTTTAGTGTCTTCTATGAATTGTGGTATAAATATCTGACTTACTCCTTTATTCAGGATTCTTGCATACCTTAAATTAGTTGGGCCCATACCCCTAGAAATTGGAAGGTCAAATCAGTTGCAAACTTTGTAAGTATGTTCTAAAATGTCTTTTCTTGACCTTTTCTTATTGGTATTCCCCTCATATCATTTGCTGGTACAACTAAAATGTGTTTTTTTTTTGCCATAGGTTACTGCAGGAGAGCAGCTTGTATGGTTCACTCACTCCTGATCTTGGGAATTGTACCAGGTTGCAACAGTTGCAAGTGCTGCTGATTCTTGTCATTGTAGTTCACCCAACACATATTACTTTTAGGTGCTTGATTCGCCCTATGACCTCTTTTTACCATGCCTGTTCTTTGAGTCTTTAACACTGTTGATTTCTTACAACTTTACCTTTTTATAGGACCCCTTCCTGCACTGCTTCGGTTGCTTCAGCAAGGAATACCCAGTGTGCTCAATGCCACAATTTTAGCGTCATGGTGCTCTTTAGGTAAGATTAACCGGCCTTATGTTCACCCTCTATTTATGTCTTTAGGCTTCGGTGCTCCGGTTTTTAAAATCTGTGTCTTCAGATACTTCTTCATAGGTATACTGTGGCCTATTGTTAAAAAGATTTTTTTTTACTTGCTGCAGACCACAACTAATGTAGTATTAGCACACTGGCTGTTTTTTTGTTTTCATGGTTCACTTAATATGTGGTGCTTTTTTTTGTGCTCTGGATTGTGCTCTGGACTATTCAGAGTGTGAGCCAACTACACATGAATCTTCCTGTAGAATTAGATTACCACTCAGTGACAAAGCTATCACTTTAAGCTTGTGACAAACTTTTTTAGGTCAGTTCAGGATATGCACAAAAACAATTTCTGTCATCTGCAACTGTCCGTTCATGTTGCTTTCTGCCATTCCTTTATTTTTTAGACCAAATTCAATAAATAGTACTGTGAAAGTTGTCGTTGGTAATGCCCTGTGTGTCTCATGCATTCCTATTGAATTATTGTGCTAAAAAAAATGATTTAGGTGCATTGGTTCATCTGCACAGGTTAGCGCTAAAAAATATTTCATTCATTTTTCTGTGATTTATAGGGTTATTTGGATCTGTACCATTGCAATTTTTAAAATTAGTGAGGACCCCTACATGATATTTTGCTATATAGGAAATCTAATTTCCAAAGTGATCCGGACATTGGCTTCATCAAGGTATCCATATTTGTGCAGTAGAGACTCAATATTGATATTAATTTGCCTAGATCAGTTCAAGTAACTTGGAACCCTAACAACCTAAACCTTGGATGGATATCAAAGGATAGTATTGGGGAATTTGAGTGCCTCCTGATTGCTGCTGTTATTACATTTCTTCAAAGCATGTCAGAATTTAGTGTTTAGGAAGATTTATGGTTTCATTCATCTAATGTTGCATCCTCGCTATTCCAAAGAAGATATGACTTACATACCAAAGCATAGTGATCGGGGGTTTTATAAAAAATGGACCTTCTGCAAAAAAAACTGGTGTTGGTGATCGTTGGAAACAACACACAATCTTTTATAATTTCAGTGATGTTGTTCAGGTTGATCACGGTTGGAGAAAAATGTTAAATAATTTATTTTTCAATTTATTTCCTTAACATTGAAGTGAAGAACTCACAACATGACTTCAGGTTCTCGTTCATGACACTCGCAAAAATAATGACATTGTTCAAATATGTTTAGGAACACATTCTTTTTTAAAAAAAAGAAATTGGTTATCTATGATTAGCAAATCGTTTTCTATGATTATCCGCGAAAGGGTTATCTATATGATCATCATCATTGATCTTCCTTCATTCTTTGTAGTTTTAATTTGACTTTATCTCGCTATGTGTCACTCAAGAACCAGGTGGCAAAACTTTTTTTTTTTTTTTTGTGGAAGAGATAGTTACAATACTCTTTTTGAATACGATATGAGTAGGGCCTATTTTTGTGGACTATTTTATGCCTTTGTGGCACCACCAATTTTGAATAATACTGACAAAAACATATGCATGTCGTATTTCAGGTGGCCCAGTTGATTTTACAAGGTTCCATGGCCAAATTCTTCGCCAGCCCAAACTATATGCATTAGGCCGACTTGGCAGGTAATAATCATCCCATGATCCTGTTCTCTGTCTCTTCCCTACTTGCATATTTTATTGACTAAAGTATCAGACTGCATAGGTTGGGAATGCACTATTATTTCAGTCAAGGTGAAAACGCACTAGACAACTTTTGCTACGCACTATATCCTTCTCCTGTAGGTTGCTGGTAATAGATATCACACAAACGAAGATTATCTTGCGTTGTCCTTTGCATCTACAATCACTTTTAAAAGAGAATACAGCTTATATATATTATATAAGTCTGTCTTATGCAGGATAGTGACCACAAAAGCCCAGAAAAAGGACTTTTGCCAAAGACATGTACTTATGGATTTCTTGTCCTTGCTTAGTGTCAGTACTGTTCTACTACTGATGATGCCCAACTGTATTTTTTTGAGAAAAGATGCTCAGCACAGAGCCCAAGGTAAATGGATCAGGTAAGAAAAGATGCAGGATCAAACCAAGCTTGCAGATCTGTGATTTCATTTGTAACTTCCAGCAGCTAATCGGTCATTGTTTCAAAGTAATTGCTTTCAGTGCTATGATATCTTACATTAAGATATCTGTACGGACTTATCCTGTAATATGATCACCAATTCCCTTAGCTATAGATCAAGCAATCTGTGATTTCTGTTTTCGCTCTTACACAGATTACCAAAGATATTACTTACTTACAGGCTACTTTTTCCTTTATGCCTGTGTGATTATAGATTGATTCTGAGTGGCACAAGAACCTGCAAGTGCTTGCCTCTTACACATGTGCCACAGTAACATAGCTTTAGTGAGAGCCGTGTGCTACACAAAAAAGAACAAAAACCCATAGGCCTCAATGCATTTCAGCTGCTCTCATGGTTTGCAGGCCTAAATCTTATCTTGGAAAGGCCAGCATGACACAACTCTGCTATAAATGCAGTTGTACATGAAACTAAATAGAAACTGTCCATGCTGAGACATCCAATTTAGCCTGACAGAAACTTCAGCTGCAATTGTACAGACTCCACAGCCTAAAGCGATCCAAGATAGTGTTTTAGTTTTAGATATCCACACTCAATTATAAGATTTCAGTTTCGGGTTTCCATCAAATTTCAGCTATCGACACTTTAACATGAGGGCTGCATCTTCTTTATTGAAAAAGTCGGCTGCATCTTATTTTTTAATGGAGTTCCAGTACCACTCTACCCATTAGTCTGTGTGTTTAATAACATACACGCCTTAAACTAATTTATATGATTCTACGTGCTGTTGTGTGCATTATTAAAATGTATGGATCAATTTCTCCAGGGTACAAGATCATGAAGATTTATACTATCTACCAGGCCTTACCAAGTAGCAGAAACTAATGTGGGGTCAATATCTGGCTGAAAACCGAAAATGAAGAGACAACATAGTGTATGGGCATCATCCTTCAAAAATCAATAGGCACCACTCTGTATGGAAAGCTATTGGAAAGCAAACGCTCTGTGCTCGGTGCCCGTTGTGCCATTGATGGACCTGTCTCCTAATGTACCTAGGTTACAGTGTAGCTCAGTAAGTTTTCCTCAACTATGCTACCTCCTATTGGAAGGTTGGAGACAAAGTTACATGTTTTGCCCAAGTAAATGTAATTCACAATTTGGATAAAGTTCTTTTACATATACATTGTATGGATGCACATCCCTATAACTACACCAACACATCTATTCACATACTTTAAGGATGAGCTGAACTCTCTACAGCATCAATGGACATACCGTCCAAATTATGATCTCAAGGCGCAAAGGCGGCGCTTTCTACTAGTTTACTATTAGCATGGAAATGGAATCGAACGACAAATGTTCCTATTTACTATTTACTTGGATATCAATAATGGAGGTTCATCTCTCAAGGGCCTACCGCTGTCTGTTGGGCCGGAGACTGTGATCGAACCTCTTTTTTTATGTCTGGTTGGCATGCATAATGGGCGTGTTTGCTTTGGAAACCTCCAGAGCTGTCTCATCCGTCTTATCGTGTCCTCAAACCAAACACACGCTGAGCTCTACTTCCTCTGTTTTTCAAATTGTGTAGGCCATTTTAACTTTTTTGATGCATTTTTTTTTGTTAAGCATCTAGACATAGTGTATAAATAGGACCATAGTGAAAACAATGCATCTATAAAAGCCAAAGTGAACTAAAATTTAGAACTGGATGGACATGGATACGGACGAGACGATAGCAAAGACAATAACCGCTGGCATGTAGCAAGCTATATCTATCCTTCAGTTACATCTTCCTTACCTTGGCCTTCCACCTTGTGCTAACGTTGCCACACCAGCTTAATTAAGCAGCACATATATAGTCATGTGATCCCTGCAGACCCTGTCATGTTCATCTCCTACCATGCATTTCCGGCCGCTCATCATGGCTGCTGCTGTGCCCCAACAGAGAATCAGGCTCGATCTAGTGCATGGTGTCATCGCGCAATAATAAACTAACAAATCCGCCTGCAGGATTATCACTATATTGTACGAAACAGTACATTTGTCCACAACAAGTGTTAACGTACCTAGGAGTACCAGGTATTTTGCCATCGTCGCGGGCCGGTAGTTTTTTTTGGGCTTGGTTAGCCCAGCGGGCTCGGACTGTGGCCAGTGAGGCAGATTCCATTTCATTTCACGTCCTCTCGACTCTCGAGTCATCTGGAATTGCTGACTGTACCGTACCGTACGTGAGGCCCAGCGACAGCGAGCAGTTTCTACTGTGGTAGGGTTCGTGATCGACCTCACCTGTGAGACTGATATAGAGAGCTAAAGTAAAAGTCCTCTCTCCGGCCATGCACACGCGCGATCGAGTAGGGCGTGTACCGTGTGCCTCTGCCGGCTCCGCATGTGCGCTCGTTGTCCATCCGTTCGCCATGGCCGGTGCCGTACGTGCGAGCATGTACGCGGCGAGCAAGACACACGTACGGCCGGGTGCCACTGCCAGTGCACATGGCTAGTGACTGCACGCAGGGGCTTTGTTCTTGAGATGTTAGGAACAGAACGTCCGATGTGTCAAATGCAACCAGCTGCTCCTGGCCCTCGACTGGTGCACGCTAGCTATTAGTCGCATGATTGTTTTAGCCTAAGTACATCCTATTTGTAGCGCCGTTTGAGCCGGCGATTTGTGTAAGTGTGTCGCCGCCATCTCGCCAAAGAGGTAGGCGGATGTATCTTGATTTTGATTTCCCTTAATGAAGCCCATCCATAATGGACGCTTTCGGAAAAAAAACTACGCGTTGCTGGTTCTAACACTTTGGATTCTATGGAACAGACGGAACGAAATTGTTTTCAGAAACTGCAGAGTATCACCACCGGTGGTTCTTTTCTTACGTACGGAAGCAAGAGAAATGGCAAGGCTCTGGGGAATGGCAGGCTGTCTAGCACTTAGGACTTTTTTGTTGTTAATAGCATTAGCGAGTAATCAGTTTCGTTTATTTTACCCCCCACCCAGTAGCCTAGGCTAAGCTGGGGTACTGTTGCTTCGCACTTGTAAGTTGAACTCTTTTATTCCTTCCTTATTATCAATCAAAGCCCCGGAAATGTCACTCGTGAGGTTTGAGGATCCAAATAATAAGAGCTGGATGGAGACCCAAATGGCATAATCGTATAAGTTTGGAGACTCAAATATAAAAAGTTGAGGGTTAGGATAAGAGGAAACCCGACTTGCAAGTTATTAGAAAAGGGAATTTAACTCAACTGATCGATCGGCTCCATCCATGGTGTTACTGATCGATTAATATTGGCACCATCCAATCGATCGGCTCCATCCGTGGTGCTATTGATCGATTAATATTGGCACCATCCATGGTGTTACGTTGGAATTGGATGCAAGTTTACAGATTAATTTTAATCAATTGATGGATCAGCTCGAACCGTGGTGTTGGGTTAGATGAGGTGTAGATGGACCCCAGTTTGCAGTCAGAAATAGACGGCCCATAGGCCTTCCCAACGTATTGCCAGGTTGCTCCCGATCGAAATTACCTCGTTACTACTCGAACTTGATCCACGGCCGCATTGATACACGACTTCTATGAACTTTCCTAACCACTGCTGATTTTATTGAGGCCTTCCTTGGTGCTACCGCTTGAATTTGGGCTGCTCTTGCACTAGCAAGTTGGATTTGTCATTACAATATGTATGCAATCCCTTGCATTTCAACTTTCGGTAAAGTTGCTATCAAAAAAAAAAAAAAACCCAACTTTTGTAAAGCGATGTGCCCACATGTAAGTTTTAATTAATTGTGCACATGCACGCAACCAAACAATCTGCCAGTGAACATGCAACACCAAACACTCACTCTCATTAGAGTATGCCCAGCCAAGCACGCCCAGAAAGCTTTTCCGAACGAACCAAACACGCCTGCTGATCCTACTAACGAACAGAAAAAAAAAAAGGATCAGCGCTCGGACCCAGAAGCTTCCCCAAACTATATGGGTGCGCTGGGGCCGCGTCAAGGAGTTAGTGGCCATTCGTCGTTTCTCCAGACCGCGCGTTCTTTTCCCCGGAGCGCGTGCGCGGGAAACGAGAAGTGCTTAAAATTTTAATACGGAGTGCATGATGATACACACATTAGGACATGTACAACCCGTCGACGTGCCCAGTCGGTATACCGGCATTTTTGCGAAAAACACCCCGCGCTCGCCCACAGACGGGCTTCGCGTCGTCTAGTGAGGTAACACCTTCGTCCCGTTGCCCAAGACGGAGCAGACGATCCCCTGCCCGTTGTACAGGCTCGTCTTCTCCAGGCGACCGCCGTCTGGATCCCGCGCACCCACGCCTTGTGAAGTCCTGTGCCGACCGCACGCGGGAGTTTTCTCCTTCTTTCTTCCTCACGACACGGCGACCAATCTGCATGGAAGGTAGCAACAGGTAAGAATGCTTTTTGAGTGCAATTCTTAAATCTAAGTATTACCCAAATTCAAGTTTTTGGAACTCTACAAACAGCCCCATCAAATCTGCTTTTTAGTCCTCTATTATGAGCATCAAAGACATTCTAGTAAATAATTGCATTATTCAAATTCAAAAGGGTGACTCTAGCATTTGGTCCACTCCTTGGTGTCAAGTCTGGAAAGAAATTCACAGCCACCTCAATCTTCCTGTCACTGTACAAATCCTCCCCTCCAAAATTTCTGATCTTTGGATGGATAACTCCAAATCTTGGAACCATGCTCTTATTGCTCAAGTTTTTGACAATAATGCTTCTAACACCATCTTGAGTACTTCTATTGTTCCCACAGATAGCAAGGATATTGTCAGGTGGACTCCTTCAAATAAAGGTGTCTGCACTACTAAAGAGGCCTTTAGATTTCTTAACAGACAATTACAGGTGCAGCTGCCAGAGCACGGTGCTAGAAGTCTGTCACCCCAAGCACTCAACATTCTTCAGAAAATATGGAAGCACAGGTACATATCTCCAAATATCAAAACTTTTGTTTGGAGACTGATTCAAGAGCGCTTGCTACTAGGGAAAGAGCAGGTAATTTGTCGTCGAAGATTGGTAAGGAATGTTCTTTTGTGGACAGAAAGAAAATGACTCCCACCTTTTTTCCACTGCGATTTTTCTAGAGCTGTTTGGTTCTCCGCTAATCCCCCCTTTCAGATCTTCTCTTCTACCATTTGAGCAAGATGGAGTACAGGACACTCTTCCTCTCATTATTAATTCAACTACTTCAGAGGAAGACTTAAACAAGATTGTAACCACACTTTGGTTCATTTGGAAAGCAAGAAATGATCTCAGGTTTAACAAGAAACAATGGAATGTCTTACAAGTCCACCACAATGTGCAGGCACTAATCAGAACAACCATGTCTTCTCTTACTCATGATTCTAACAATAATAGTTTTGCATCTCTTGCTCCTGCTACTAAAAACTTTGTAGCTGAACAGCACAAGGAAGTGATACAAGGCAATGAGTGTTGGGAATATGCCCTAGAGATAATCATAGAGATGATTGTATCACCTTGTATCCATGATATATCATGTGTTTATGAATATCCATTAAAGACAACTTGTATCGATTGGCAATTATGTGAATTGTTTTGTGAGACTCTTTACTTGTATGGTTATTCTACAATTGTCCTCGGTCGGAGTTCATGTGAGGACACACATGAATATTAGATCAGCACACATATTGGTTGATGACTATGTTTCACAAGTCATAGACATGGAGATGTCAAACTAATAGTGTGGGCACATGTATGACATGGGGCTGGATTGACCCGACATGAGATGTTACTATTATTGTCTCTTTACACATCATATGCGTTATGTCCTTAGACACGAGATTGTCGTATGTACTCAAGATGTGAAATGACCTACTTAGGGACTATCAAACGTTACTCCGTAATTGGGTAGCTATAAAGGTGGTCTTCGGGTTTGTCGGGAAGCATCTTTGTGAGGCATAGTCAATCAAGATGGAATTGCCCCTCTCCATGAGAGAGATATCAACTGGACCACTCGATTGATTGGATCAAGAAATGCATGGCCGTGCTTAGGTTAAGTGTTAACCCACGAGGTGGACCAAATATCGTGTGGCAAGGGAATAACATGTATGTGAATTTGTGGTGGTTCGCCCGATATGATCATTGCGTACACATGGGAGTTGACACGTCTTGCTAGAGGCCGCTATCGGCTATTGGTCGAGTAGGAGTACTCGGGCCATGTCTATGTGTGCGTGAGCCCATAGGGTCGCACGCAAGGGGAAGAAGGCCTAATTCGGATATGATCCAATTAGGCGAGGTTTAGGGTTACTAATGGGCCTCCAACTTCGGGGAGCCTGTTAGGGACGCCTATATATATGAGGTGGGCGCGGGGCTAGGTTAATCACGCCACTTTGGCCGCCGCGCCCACGCCCTCGCCTCTTGCTCCTCGCGGACCTAGCAGTCGGGGGCGCATCGCTTCCCCCCCGTGCGTGTGGGATACCTCGGAGGTGCTGCATCCGGAGCACAAGGGACGAACCGCACGTGGAGGGACGGGCGTGAGCAACCGCGACGACACTTTGCTGCTACTACGGCGCATCTTCGCCGAGGGTCGACACTTCCGGCGCACCTGCTTTGGCGTCTAGTGGTAATCCCGTGATCTATAACTAGCGATAGATCCTTGGTTTATGGGTAGAAAAATTTTGTTTTCTGGCTACCGTAGCGATCCCATATTCCTTCAATGAGGTGCCGTGCGTAACCTTTGGGTGTGCACACGAATCTTCTTTCTCTCTGCAGGTTACAGGAGATACCATCAGTGGCTCAATGCTTCACTGATGCATCTATTGCCCCTGACGGCAATCAACAGGAACCAAGAACAGCAGGTTTAGGGATCCACATCGTTGACCCTTCCAACCAGTGCAGGTTTCTAATACAGGTTCGTGCTGATAACTGCACCTCGGTGTTGATGGCGGAGTCTGCTGCACTTTCGCCTTTGCAGCTGTTATCACAGCAAGAATTAATTTGAGGGAAATCCTCTTCCTCACAAACAATGAAATTCTAGCCACCTACCTATCCAAAACTACTGCTGAATCACCACCACAGTGGATGATTAGACCCTTCACTCAAGCTTTCTTCAATGAAACAAGCAACAGGAATGTCCAAATCCTCAAGATCCAAAGGACTGCAAATGTCTACGCTCATTCACTAGCTACTGAAGCCTATCGGCTTTCTAGAATGTTGAAGACTACTATGACTCTTTTATGTAAAAATGTAAATCATGGTAGCAATTGCCCGCTACATGATGCTTTACGCAATGTAAATGTCCAACATTGTACCCTTATTGCAGCAGTTTGCTGCTAATAATATCAGTGCTTTTTCTTGTCAAAAAAAAAAAAAAAAAAAAAAAAAATCTGGCCTTGTACCTATCAACGGAGCCATCTGACTTTCGTTTAATCTTGTAGACCCACTTGGAGCCTATAATGTTCTTGCCTTTGGGATGAGGAACCAAGTGCCACGTCTTATTTCGGAGTAGCGCATCAAATTCAGAGTCCATTGCCGCAACCCATCGAGAAAGTGCAAAAACACAAGCAACTCAGCAGGTAAAAGTGCTCTATTTCTATGGTCCACATCTGAAGCCGTAGACAAAATGCAATCCAATGAGGCCAAATTTATCTCTCTCTGATTAGCTTGTCCCATGTGATCTGGACTCTTAGCTTCGAGATGGATGGGGGTGCTCGGGGGTCGATCTCAGCCGCCGACTGGAAGTCACGCCAACGGCGAGGAGGCAGCAGTGGATGACCCGAGTCCGCGTGGCTCCGGCGCTAATCCATAAGTCAAATGATGTTAGGTCCTTGCGCCGGCGACCCACATCCGCGCCACTGCGGCCAACATCGGGCGACGACGGCGAGGGCCGTGGTGGTAGTCACAGAGACGCAAAGGAGCGACGCAACGCAGGGGAAGGAAGAAACGCCGCAAGGGGAAAAGAGAGTGGTGTCTGCGGTAGCTCTATTCGCTTCAAGCTCGGTCGTGGCGGATGGCGTGCGGAGCGTGCAAGCAGGGGCGAGAGAGCCGAGGAGTGAAGGGCGAATGAAGGAGTGGGCAGCCCGGCCTCGGCCTCGGCCTCCCCAGCCGCAACGGGGCCCGAATAGCACGACATGGAGCGACCCTGGTGTCGGCAATGGAGGAGCGAGCTCCAGGAACGCGGACACACACGAGGGCACGCTTCGCCCTTTGAGGCAAATCGTCGAACAACTGGCGGGTGACGTGGAGCCCCTGCTTGGACGCCGATTTGGGCTATTTGCGGGCCGATTTAGTTCTTCGGCCAAGAAGCAAAAATTGTTCTCCATAGATTAATCTTCAGCTTTGCGTAAGGACCTAACATCATTTGACTTATGGATTAAGAGGTAATTAGACCCCTAAACAACAATGTCAATGGCTTAAAGGTGACAGAAAATGAGCATCAAAAGCCTTGTCAAATCGAGTCCAACTGATCTCAACTTTTGATACGCTCTTGGTCGAGTGATGACTCCAATTTATATTTTTGTCCCAACTTGAGTTGTTTAACATAATTATATATAATACAGTTATTGTATTAATGGTTCCTAAAAATATTGTAATCATGTTTCTATTATTTATGCTTAATATTATTCTATCAAATAGATGGTATACACAAATATATTTGTAATTGATCTTAAGCTACATGCATAACATTAAATAGCTTATAGAGGGTATGTCTATGGGTTATACGAGTTTGTCTTTATATTTGTCTATATGATAAATTCAAGGTTATCTGAGGACGACCCGCCGTTGGTGGCTTGTACAAGCCTTTAGCGCTAAGGATTTGAAGAATAATCCGAATAGAAAATAGTACTACCTCCTTCCGGCTTTATAGTTCGTTTTAGCTCTTTCTCAGATGCATGCAAGATTCTCGGATGTGGACATAATTACATTTAGATGCCTGCAACAAGCATCAAACCTAGACATAATTACGTACTGTAGGGCCGAACTATAAATGGAACAGAGGGAGTATCTTCATAATCCTATAGTTCCATTCAAACACTTTGAGATTAACACACAGACACGAAATCTAAGAGACATGAGAGATTATTTTCATCTAGAATTCAAATTTTAGAATCTCGTCCAAGCATATCTAAGTCTACGCTAGTCTCTTGTCATTTGCACTATTTCATGATTAAAAAAGTTTATATGCTAGCCCTAAATTAGATCATCCATAGGCTAAACTTTAGCCGTCTAAATTTAGCTGTGATGAATCCAAACAACCCAAGGCTAAAACAAGCAAAAGGCCTCCTAGTTAATGAGAACTACTCCTCCGTTTTAAATTATAGTTAGTTTTGACTTTTTTGACCTCAACTTTGACCACTCGTCTTATTAAAAAATTTATGCAAAAACACTCAAATTTTAAGTCATTCTTAAAGAACATTTGATAATAAAGCACGACACAACAAAAAAAGAAGTGATATTTTTCATAAAATTTTGAATAAGGCAGTGATCAAAGTAGGGTTGAAAAAGTCAAACAACCTACAATTTGGAACGGATTTAGTAATTGTTTCAACTCAGCTAAACCCAGCTAAAAGCAAACAATGACCAAATTACCCTATGGTTTTTTTTTTTTCGCATACGCACGCTCAATCACGATTCCCATGACCAAATTACCCTGTTGCCTGATCCGCCCTAACCTCCATTGCATGCGCTATCTTCTTCCCTAAGCACCAACACCTCGGCAACCACCGCGCCTCTTCCCGCGAGTAGGCGACACCACTCCCAAGCACCTCAGCGTCGCGTGCCATGACTCCCACCTTCGGGCCTGGGGAAGCCCGCGGCGGCTCCACGGAGGCAAGGACAAGGGCCGGGTAGCGACCTCCTCTTGCGCGTGAGCGAGTCGAGCGCAAGAAGAAGAGCTTGTGTCACCATCTTCTTCTTCTTCTTCTTTTGCATTTTTTTTTCATTGTTCTCTCTAAAGCATGGTCCAAAGTCTTCAACTAGATAAAGGATTCAAACACCCCACCTAACATTTAGCTGCTAACTTTAGCTCCGGCAATTAGCTTGCTAAACTTGTGTTGTGGTCCTCCAAACAGGCCAAGGGAGGGGGAGCAGGTTCAGAATGAGACCCCAAGTCCGTGGTGACGGCAAGTACAGAAATTCCCACACGCCAGGACACGACGGCCAGATCTGAATTCAACCGACAGCCTGCCACAACGCGCATTGTTGGTTAGACAAATTATTAAGCCCACACTCCCTCAAAAGAAGAAAATATATTAAGCCCACACGTTTTGCACAGAGAACTAAGATTCGGCCTGCATAAATAGGCCTGCTCGCGGCTTGCATCATTAGGAGCACTCAGAACACTGTTACCACAGTGATCTCTGTCTTGCAATACCAACACACTGGCTAGCTGCAAAAGATTCACAGTGAGCAAGCCACATAAAGCTAGGTTAGCATATTTGCAGAGTACGCTGCAGTACTCTGCTGCTGCGGCTGTACAGAGTCCAATGATGTTCTCCAAGAGCTTGGCCTTTGCCATTCTGTTCTTGCTCCCACTCGTCCTTGCCACCGCCGTTGACGAGGAATTTGTGTTCAATGGATTCAATGATTCGTCCGGTTGGATCCTCCAAGGTTCGGCTGTGGTGCTGCAAAATGGCATCCTCAGCCTCGGCGCCATCAACAGCTCCAATGCATCCTACCCCAACAGTTTTGCCTTCTATCCTTCTCCGTTCCAGATGCGTAACCTCACCGACAGCTCCAGCTTTTCCTTCTCCGCCACCTTCGTCTTCGATATACTTCCTGACGGATACGGCCGTGACGGAATTACCTTTGTCATCGCCCCAAACACCAGCTTTACCAATGCTACCAGATATAACCCCTTCGGTCTTCTTGACCCCGAAGACAGCAGCAAATCATCAAATCATCTCATTTACATTGAGCTAGATATCTGGTACGAGAGCGAGTTCGGTGACATAGACAACAACCATGTCGGCATCAATATCAACAGCTTGAATTCCTCACGATCCTCTCCAGCAGGCTACTACACGGATGATCCATTCTCTGATTTGCATCCGCTGTGGCTGTCCAGTGGCAAGGTGATGCAAGTATGGATAGACTATGACCACAGCCTTATGCAACTCAACGTCAGTCTAGCTCCTATCCTAGAACCAAAGCCCAAGCACTCTTTGCTATCTTACACTTATGATCTTTCGCAAGTGCTGCTAGATCACATGTACGTCGGCTTCTCATCATCGGCTTCCTGGGATTGTTATGGCTGTTTCATTCTTGGCTGCAGCTTCAAGGTGAATGGAAAACCTTCGTCACTTGACTACTCCAAGTTGCCAAAAGTCAATAAAACCCAATTACCTGGTCCGTTTCACCAGCAGGACGACATTTATTCACCGAACAGAATCCCTCTTTTTGTTTTCTTATTAGTTTTTCTTGGTTCAGCTGGGACCCTAATACTACTTGTGCCCATCATCCTAGCCGTGAGAAGATGCTACAGGTACCGGGAGATCCGCGAGGACTGGGAACTTGAGTTCGGACCCCACCGGTTCTCGTACAAGGATCTGTTCCATGCTACTGATGGCTTTAAGGACAAACAATTGCTTGGGACAGGAGGATTTGGAAAGGTATACAAAGGAGTGCTTCAATCCTCAAAGTTGAAGGTTGCAGTTAAGGTCATGTCACACGACTCAAAGCAAGGGATGAAAGAGTTCATTGCAGACGTTGTAAGTATGGGTCGCCTTCGGCATCGTAATCTTGTGCAATTACTTGGGTATTGTCGTCGTAAAGGTGAACTGCTGCTAGTCTACGAGTATATGTCAAATGGAAGCCTGGATAAGCACTTGTATGATCTAGAGACACCTTCTTTGGGTTGGGCTCACAGGTTTGAGATCATCAAGGGTGTTGCATCAGGTCTGCTTTATCTGCATGAGGAGTGGGAGCAGGTTGTCATACACCGTGATGTCAAGGCAAGCAACGTCCTTCTTGATGGTGAGATGAATGGACGGCTAGGTGACTTTGGCCTAGCTAGGTTGCTTGACCATGGTGTTGAAGCACATACAACATGTGTTGCAGGAACTAGAGGCTACATCTCCCCTGAATTAGCAAGGCTTGGAAAGGCCACGAAAGCAACAGATGTGTTTGCATTTGGCGCCTTCATCCTTGAAGTCGCATGTGGCAGGCGACCGATCGGGGTGAATTCCTGTGGGGAACCTCAAGTCCTGGTGGATTTCGTGCTGAAGTTTTGGCAGCGCGATCTGATTGTTTGCATGATGGATCCTAGACTTGAAGGTGAATATGTGATGGAGGAGGCAGAGCTAGTGCTGAAGCTTGGGCTTCTTTGCTCACACCCATCCCCAGTGAGCAGGCCAAGCATGAGGCTTGTCATGCAGTATCTATGTGGTGACGCTCCATTTCCAGAGATGCCAGATGCTTATCTGAACATCAGGAGCATCAGTGAGCTACACGACAATGAAATTGCCTCTAGTGAATTTGATGCCCAGTATACCTCAGTCCAGACCAGTATAAGCAGTCTCTCAGGAGGGAGATGAAGTTGTCCATTTAAAATGTATGATGTGATTGTCATGGAGTAGGATAACTTATTTGGAAGAGAGTAGAACTAGGCTTACTTCATATATACTTGTATTGTTGTATTGTCTTATGAATGTCAATTTCCTCCCTTCTTTAAGCTATCAGTATGGTTAAACTGTTAGAGTACACTCCAGCCTTGTCCATGCAGTTGCATTGTACGATTATGAGACCCACTGTTGTATAGACCTTGTTGCTCAAACACCAAATCAACAATTGCATGCAAAAGGTCTACGATTGTGGGGAAACAGATGGAGAGATTACTAGAGGACTGGACTGGTGGGGAGAAAGTGATTCTGATCCGAGAAATCAGAGCTTGTGGAGGCACAAAGAGGCAGAACAGGAGAAGATAACCCAGGCTAATGCCTTTGTTCAGTGTTGATGCTCTACTGCAGCTGCAACTCTGCTTCTACTGTAATCCATCCTTCACATTTGGGCATGTGTCTACAGGTAAACCATTGGCTCAGCCTGGAAGTACAGTCCTCTGGGCCCAAGTATGTCCATAACATACACACAACATGATCAAAGTGCTCTCATTTGGGATAAGATCGGCATGACCATGGTGACACAAATGCCTACCGATGACATCTGGACTGCATCCCCTCCACCAGGGCTGTCATCAAGTCTATGGCCTTTCATCATGCTGAGTATTCTTTGGCGAGTTTGGGATGCACGCAACGGGCATGTTTTTCGTCATGAAAATTTCTGTCACCGCAATGTATTACTTAAAGTTTGTGATGATCTAGTTGTCTGGCGCAAGCGCCTACCTCCTGCACATGTAAACGGCCTCCTTGGCTGGTGTAACCATATTCGGTCTTGTATTCTGCAAACATTTGTAACTCTCCCTCCTGCCCAAGCGTGATCTTGGCGGGAGTGGTTTTTTTTTGAAATGAAAGGTGGGGAAGCTCTCCCCCCCGGTTATGTTTCAAAAAAAAAACATACACACAACATAGCCTATCATTCTTCGTACCAAGTAAATACTCAGAGACAGCGACTGATTTGAAGAATAAAAAAATTGGCAGTGTCATGCTTCATACAAAGTCACCACAGTCAACAGATGTAGCCATCCAAGTCTCTGTGGTCGTGTGGTCAATACTTATCTAGGACCCCAGGTTCAGAGTGAGATTACCACCATCAAAGATTGTGAAGCAAAGCTACATACTCCTCGAAGCTAGTAAATTACTACAGAAACATCTAACGCACGGTACAAGAAAACAATAGAAAAAACACAGCTATACATAATTATAAGGCTCAATACAAACGTAAGAGAATAAATTACAGCATAGAACTTACATTATCATCATGAAACTGGAAGTAGCCCCACCACAGGCGTCCATCCCTCCATTCGTGTAAAAATAATCCCCCACCCTGCACCAGAGATTCGAGGAAAACTGGATCCAAAAGCAACCAATGGAGTGAAATTAACACTATCAACAAAGGATAGTTTTCTGAAAACATGACTGGTATGGTTAAATGTGTGGCTCAAAGTTACAGTTACCAAATGAGGGAAGTTTTCTGCGAGCATTGAGCATTGTGATACAAAGGTACATAACCCTTTTCGCCAGTCTTTACTAGATAGCATCTAAAGAACAGAAGTCTCCATTTCCATATATACCGCAGAAAGGACCAATCATGAAATGTAGGTTCTAACATATTTACTGTTAAAAAGTTGGACTTACAGAAAATCTCTTATTGTCAATTCCGGGACCTTTTAAGTATGTAAATACAGAGCCGCCTGTTAAGTGTGACATATGCAGTTCGTGCCTTCGTCTATCGTCTTAAGTCAGGACTAGCAATGACTCCAATAATGAAGGTGCAGAGTGCGGAGTAAGGATCCGTTGTTGTCAGAGTAACCTAATTTCTGAGGCCTCCTTTACATCAAAATTTTATATGTATCTCTGAATTGCAAAATCCTAAGGTTGAAATAAAACTATTTTACAATTGCAATTTACTGGACCCGTCCAACCAAAATGCTACCGCCTTTCTAAAAAACACAACCAAAATGCTACTGCAAACTACAACTAGAAGGCTAGATCCTATAATCAGAAACTCCAGTAGAGATAAAAACAAACTAGGCAGGTACTAGTTAGGCAAAGATCTATAGTCACCGCTTTTCGGATACAAGCAGCCGGCGAAGTAGTCGGGGTCCCCAGCCCAGCCCGGCGCTGGCCGGCGGCGCCGAGTCGAACGGCTTAACAGCAGTAAATGCTCCGCTCAACGCCTGCCACGGCGGTGCCTCCCAAGGCCCTCGTGGAATGCCTTTCACAGCCGGAGGAGGCCAATCCGGACCTTGCGGTGCCCGGCGAGCTGTCACGCCCGGTTTTCGAGGAAGACCGGACTTCGCCATATGTGTGCCCAGGAAGTCCACACATATAGCCTAGAACAGATAAATATCAGAAAACAATGCTTTAAAGCGTAAATATAACTAAACAAACACTCACATTTTATCAGAGTAACGCGGAACAATTGCTAAACTTCTTGGGCTCCATTCTCTTTAGGGGACGGTTGGGGGGGGCTCCGTATGCCAAGAACTAGTATCTTCATTCATTCTCCATGTGACTCTTGCCAATAGACTGAGGTGGGGGAAATAGCAAGAGTGAGTCCATGTCGAACTCAGCAAGAATAGTAAGGCAACATCTAACCCATAACCCATGATCACTATAACATAATAATGTAGAGCATAAACGATAAATTATGAGTTGTTAAACAAGCATAGGTCATCATCTTAATGCAAAGGTTCCAAGGCCGCTCATGACCGTGAGCACGGCTGATATACCAGTTTTACTCTGCGCAGAGGTGTACACTTTCACTATGAGCCGTGAATTGCCCTACGTGTGAGGCCCGTCGACCTCTAGACCCACTACCGAGGTAAGTCTGCAGGGTTCACTATGAAGTCTTTCAAAGGTTCATCTAACATGCTAGGGCCGCTAGGTATCTTCCGTCAGTCCGTGTGACACACCGCAGCGATCCACGGTCTGCGGCAGTTCCGTGTGATACAACCCTCCACGGGGATCCACAGTCTGTTTTACCCTAACGCCTTTCGGTAACCACTAACAAGTTAAACAAGGTCCTCATACTGAACTAAAACCAGAGCCCATTAGCCCTCACAGTTGTACTGTTTTCCCGGAGACGCTAATACAGACAAGTCCACATGTTGTTAAACAATTCACATTTAATGTCTAGTGCATAAACATTAATCAAGTCATATGATCATGGTTTAAAGATAACATATCCCAAAACTATACTTGCCTCAAATAGTGCTGAAACTTGTCCACTTTCCTTCTGGATCATCCTTGTATATCCTCTTCTAACGATTGCAACAATCATCACAAGCACCTGAACACAACCCTAGAAACAGTACACCAATCATTACAAAAATAATCTATAAAGGTTTGAAAGCGTATGACTTGTTCTACGATCGTATACGCATAAGCTAACCAAAACAGGAGGTATGATTAAAAGGTGTGAGACTTGAAGGGTATATATGGAAACAATTGGATTTAGGTTTGCAAGGTGGAGTCGGGACTAGAAGCATATTGTGACAAAAGGGCATGATATTTGGATCACCGGATAGCTAAGGAGCAAGATGGCAATCAAAGGCATTGCGTAGATGTTGGCATGGTAGAGCAGCGGCACAGCGATGCTTATAACTCTAATGTTGTGGTGCATATGGCTAAGAAAACTTGTAGATATGTGTGTGACTTTATGGTATACATTGTGGTCGAATGGCATGACTATTGCTGTAGAGATTCAACGGGAACGTGCATGCCAACCGACATCAGCGCGGCTGAGGGACAGCAGGGACAGCGAGCGCAACATAGGGATATATCTCTTTCAAATTTGACGATATGGCCATGAAACTTTGTAGAGGCATGTGGAACTATATATATGATATTATATCCAAAGGGTTCGACATATGGTTTGTTGGATCAATGAGGAACGAGATTGTAAAAACAGGGTGGGCTGCTGTTTGGACAGGAGGGGTAGCAGGAACTTTGTCTCGATATCTCGGCCATCATGGTTTGGATATCCAAAAGAACTTGTGGGATCATGTTCAGGGATGTTTTGAACAATTAGGTTGAAGGGCTTGATGGTTTGGTCAGTGGATTAGCGAGGAACGCCAAATGCACACAGAGCTGAAATCTGTCAAGGCAGCAGGAACAGAAGGCACGGTGATGACCATATCTGTGATTTCACAACACCTATGGAGAAACCCTTTTACAGAGGCGTGTTCAAGGTTGTTTTCTACAACTCCACCAAAGGGATTGATGATTGACTCCAGGAAACAGCGGGGAACGCCGATTCCGTATGAAGCAGCAACGCTGGCTGCGAGGACAGCAACACATACAACCGGTAGACTTCACCGGGGATCAACCGTGACATCATCTAAGGTACTTGATATGCAGCAAGGGATAGGTAAACAAGATGGGGATGATGATGGAGTGTTCTCACCATGGGGATGGCGTGGTGGATCGATCGACGATAGATAGGCGACGACCCGACGATGACGTTATGGTGCGACGGGGCTTCCGTCTTGTGTTCCGATTGATCGGGGCAGCCATGGGGAAGGAGGAGGAGGTGCAGGGGCGTCCCTCCTGTGTTCTTGGCGTGGGAAACTGAAGGGGAGGCATGAGGGGGCTGTGGGGAGTATATATGAGGGGTGAGGGGATGGGAGATGAAGGGGTGGAAGCTAAGGGGTCAACACTTGATATTTTGTTGCCTTACTTGATATTTTTGTGCAATATGGAGGGGGCAGCTAGGGTGACGTGGGAGAGGGGATAGGAAGAGTTAGAGGGCTGGTGGGGCTTCACTTTGGATCACAAGGGAGAGGAGGATGGTTGGGCTTTGACCCGAGGTGAAAGTTAAGGCATGGTTTGGACATGATTTGGCACATTGCGAAGATAGAGTTACGGCGCTAGTTGCTTGTAGTATTTTTGGGTTGTGGGATTTTCTTGAGTGGATAAGAGGTAGAGAGGATTGAAATGTTGCCCAAGATGAGGAAAGGATAACCCCACTAGAAAGAAAGAACAAATCTCGGATGACATGGGGTTCATATTGGGAAGAATTGTGGATAACTTGGTAGATGCCATTTGAGCGATTTTGCTTGAATAAGTGATGGTGGATTTGCATGAGAGGGATTATATGCAATGATTTTCCATCAATCATTAACTTAGGGCTTTTGGATAAGACTCAGTCAGAAAGACTTAGAAGGTCCAGACGAGGAGAAAAGATGGAAAGAGAGACATGACCGGTTAGGGTTTTTGACGAGATGAAACTTTGAATATCCACCAAGGGTTTTGGAACAAGGATCAATGTGCATGGTTTCTAATGATTAGATCAAAACCACACATCTCAAAAATACATATGTAGCGGCATGAGTGCACAAACATGTATCTAGACCTTATATTTCATTTTATTTCTCAAAATTTATTATTTACCTAAATTGGAGTGCTCACAAAATTCATAAATAAGTCAATTTAACCTATTTTCAAAAATTGCAAAATTTGGGGTGTTACACAGCGGCAGCGACGGCGCTCGGTCGGCGACGGCGCGATGCAGAGTATGCGGTCGACGACGACGAGCGCTTGCTGGAATTCTAGAATGGGCCTACATGAAAATAATTCTTTTTAGAGCAGCCCAGATGAAAGTAATTTCCTGGCCTGGTGAAGCCACAAGGGCCTAGTAGCCCTGGCCTTTTCTCTTCGGCTAATGATGATCCAACTTTGAAGCAGCACTGGCCTATTCTAGGTGAAGGTATGCATACGCGTCTGCTGTGTATTTTTTTTAAAAAAACACACACATAAAAATAATAAAAAACACTGAATACAAACAAAATTGTGTGTAAAAGTATGTATAAAGTATTTTTAAATTCTATTAAAATTAATGGAAAAATAGAACAGCAATAATAAATTTTAGTGAGGAAATAAATGTTTTTCTATTAAACCTTGAGTGGCCGACTAGCTGTCAAAACGTTTCAGTCGTAGATTCATTCCAAAGTCATCACAACGCTAATTAGTCAACATTACGTTACACAATTTTCGCTGGATGACGTCACTTAATCTATAACCCCTATAAAGACAAGACCCACTAGGAAAGTTCTCTTGACATGCAAGCACGCCACCTCACCATCCCACTAACAACCCACTAGCATGCCACCTCACCAGCCCACTAACCCTTCCTTGCGCAAGGCGTCATCAACATACCCCACATGTCTATAGGCATAAAAAAGGTTATAACTCATGAACCAAAAAAATAAATCAAATTCTGATTACGCCATTAAATTTATTTTAATAAATCCTTTCAAACAAGATCTCACATGTATATATTTTGATAAAATTATAAGTGGGACCCGTTGGTATAGAGAGAAAAAAGAAAATAAAAAAAGGAAGAAGGAAAAAAAGAAGAAAGAAAAAGAATAGGAGGGTGATAGTAATATTGTAACGCATAGAACTCTTCTTCATACTCAAGACAACGCAAGTGCTTTATAAAAGCAAAGGTTCATTCTTTTAGCATGCAATGTGGTTGTGTTTTTTATTTTCATCAATCATATACAAATAAAGTTATATATATAGAAATCTCATTTATATTCTTCCTTCGTACCCGCGGCAACGCGCGGGGAATTCCTCTAGTTATACTGACAGCCAACGTGAAGCCACAGTCACCACGCGCATCTGCTCACAAGACAAGAGCTATAGTGGTATACCAATGTTTAAACTAATTGTTAGCTGCATGCATATCCAACTAACAGCTACGTACAGTATTTCACTAAGTTGGCCTGACCAAACTAGCCAATAGTAACACCAAAAATAAAAAAATAATAATAATAAAAAACTATTTCACTAGTTCTCCTTCTGTGCCACCTTGGCCTTCCTTCCAATGACTCTTCATAAACAGATACATTTGCCCTTGCCCCAAACACCAGCTTCACCAATGTAACAACTATAGTTATGGCTCCTTTAATTTGGCCTTCTTGACACCCAACAACAATGGCAATTCAACAAATCACCTCGTATACTTGGAGAATTGAGATAGATGCCGGCCGGTTACAACTTGCAACAGTGAGTTTGATGACATATATGACAACCAGGTCGGCATTCCACATCAACAGCTTGTCTATTCCTCTCCGGACTCTGGTTGGCTATTACTTGGATGATCCATTCTCATATTTGCACCCCGTAAGGTCGTTAGTAGCTAGTTAAAATTTGTGGGAGGTGTGCTTAGGGGCAGCTCCACAACATATTGGCTTTCCAAAACTAAAAACTGAGCACATGGTTGCGGTTGTTTCTGCTCATCATGCAACAACTAGGCGACGCCTCAAAACAATGATTGAGAGAGCCAGTTCAATCTCTGTACAACTAACGTGGCCTCATTGGAAACATAGAAATGAAACCTTCCACCGAAGAGAGTCTGAGACTGACCTAATGAAGCTTATAGCTAGCCCGAATATTCATACCAGACCACTTGGGGTCCTCGATCTGATCAAAGTCAAAGCTGATTGTAACATGCCTCCTGTCTACTAATCCTAGTTAATAAAGATCTCCTTTACCAGCAAAAAAAAAAAAAAATTGAAAGATAACAAAGTTTACAAAATGGTAAGACCTCAGTAGCCAATGGTACGAGATTGACTTTTCCTATCCGCTGGCACCAAAGAATTTCTGTTCCATGATTGAGACATCGTCACGTAGTGCTTCACTTATTAGTTAAGCTGACAGCTCACAACGCGCATTTGCTCCAGATATAAAAGCTCACAAGGTTTAAGCTATGTCAAACCACATCTGTTCCTGCCATTTTGCAGTGTATGCACTGCGCTGATACTGCAACTTTCTATACCACCCAATCCAGTGCTAATGTCTTCAAAGACCTTGGCCAGTGCTATACTCTTCTTACTACCACTTGCCTTAGCTGCTGGTGACAATGAGTTCGTGTTCAACGGGTTCAACGACACTGCCCGGTGGACCGTCGATGGTTCTGCTGCAATACTACCAAATGGAATCCTCAGCCTCGCCGCCACCAACAGCACTGGTGACGCCAACCCTCAAAGTCACGCCTTCTATCATTCGCCTTTCCAGATCGTAACCTCACCGATGGATCCACCTTCTCATTCTCCGCCACCTTCATCTTCGCTATACTTTCTTCGCCATCAGGATCGGGCGACGGAATTGCCTTTGTAGTCGCCCCAAACACCACCAGCTTCGCTTCATTCACAACTGGTTATCGCTCGTTTGGTCTTCTTGACCCCAACGACAATGCCAATTCATCAAATCACCTCCTCTACATTGAGCTAGATACCAAAGACGACTCAATTTTTGATGACATAGATGACAACCATGTTGGCATCGACATCAACAGCTCCAACTCCTCACGATCCTCTCCGGCAGGCTACTACACTGATGATCCATCCTCTGATTTGCACTCGTTGCGGCTGTCCAGCGGCAAGGAGATGCAAGTATGGATAGACTATGACCACCGGATCATGCAGCTTAACGTCAGTCTTGCTCTGATGCCTATGCCAAAGCCCAAGCACCCTTTGCTATCTCACAACATCAATCTATCGGAAGTGTTACTGGATCATATGTATGTTGGTTTCTCATCATTGTCATTCAGCAATCTTGGTTATTTTGTTCTTGGCTGCAGCTTCAAGGTGAACGGAGAGCCTGCACAACTTGACTACTCCAAGCTACCAGATATAAAAACAACTAAAATCTTTGATAATGCTAGATACTTAAGGTCATTATTTGCCAGCGGACTCTGGTCAGGCATTGCATTTCTTGTTACTTTGGGTCTTGTGTTGGTGATAGTAGCTGTGGTCATCACCATAGCAGTGCGAAGATGCTGCAGGTACCGGGAGATCCGAGAGGACTGGGAGCTCGAATTCGGTCCCCATCGGTTCACATACAAGGATCTATTCCATGCTACTGATGGATTCAAAGACAGGCAGTTGCTTGGTGCAGGAGGGTTTGGTAAGGTATATAAAGGAGTTCTTAAATCATCAAAGTTGGAGATTGCAGTGAAGGTCATGTCCCACGACTCAAAGCAAGGGATGAAAGAGTTCATTGCAGAGATTGTAAGTATGGGACGCCTTCGGCATCGTAATCTTGTGCAATTACTTGGGTATTGTCGTCGTAAAGGTGAACTGCTGCTAGTCTACGAGTATATGTCAAATGGAAGCCTCGATAAGTACTTGTACGATCTAGAGATGCCTTCCTTGGGTTGGGCTCAGAGACTTGAGATTATCAAGGGTGTTGGATCAGGTCTCCTTTATCTGCATGAGGAGTGGGAGCAGGTTGTCATACACCGAGATGTCAAGGCAAGCAACGTGCTTCTTGATGGTGAGATGAATGGACAACTAGGTGACTTTGGTTTAGCTAGGTTGCACGACCATGGAGTTGAGGCACACACAACATGTGTTGCAGGAACTAGAGGCTACATCTCCCTGAATTGGCAAGGCTTGGAAAGGCCACGAAAGCAACTGATGTGTTTGCGTTCGGTGCATTCATCCTGGAGGTAGCCTGTGGCAGGCGGCCCATCGGGGTGAATTCCCGTGGGGAACCTCAAGTCCTAGTAGATTTTGTGCTCAGGTTTTGGCAGCGTGATTTGGTTGTATGCATGATGGATCCTAGGTTGGGAGATGAATATGTGATGGAGGAGGCAGAGCTGGTGCTGAAGCTTGGGCTTCTTTGCTCACACCCATCCCCAGCCAGCAGGCCGAGCATGAAGCTTGTCATGCAGTATTTATGTGGGGACACTCCATTCCCGGAGATGCCGGATGATTATCTGAACATCAGGAGTATCAGTGAGCTGCACGTCAATGAAATTGACTCTGGTGAATACGATTCCCAGTATACCTCGGCCCAGACCAGTATAAGCAGTCTCTCAGGAGGTAGATGAAAATATGTATGATGTGCTTGTCAAGTTGCATGGAATAGGATAAGTTACTTGGAACAGTGTAGAGCTAGGCTTGCTCCATATATACCTGTACTCAGTGTCTTTATGAATGTGAATGTCAAATTGTCAATGATTCCTCCCTTCTTTCAGCTACCAGTGTGGTTAAACTTCTATAGTATACTCCAGCATTTTGTCCAGGTAGCTGTACCATTACAATACACACTCTTGCATAGATGTTATTTCTGAAACACCAAATCAACACTTTCACACAAAAAAAGTACTAGGGATACAATTGTAGAGGACTGGAATGGTGGGAGCAGGGGATTCAGAATTTGAGATAGGAAAAAAACATCGCTTAGGGAGGCTACAATGTGGAAGAAGAGAGAACCCAGGCTGATGCCTTTGTTCAGTTCGTTGATGCCCTACTGCAGCTAGGACTCTACTTTTACTGTAATCTGTTCTTCACATTTGGACATGGGTCTACAGGTAGCAGTCCTTTGGGCCCAAACATGTTCATTGCATTCTTCATTGCCATCCCAACATTTAACTTCATTCCATGGTCTAAATTTTCCATGAGTTAGGGATTTGGGTAAAAGATCCAAGCCAATTAATGACACTTTTGATCTACACTTGTAGAGGTACACCATATGTTCATAACAAGTAAATACTCAGGGACAGTGACTGATTGGAGAAATAAAAATATGTCATGCTTCATACAAATTCACCACAGATGTAGCCAATATTAAGCTGTTGTATGCCTCCTAGTTAGCAATGAGCATTGTGAAGCAAATCTATACAGTCCAATCTCCCAAGCTAGTAAAGTTACTAACAGAAACTGCTAATCCACAGCGGAACACAAAAAAGCCAAAACAAAACTATACATCCATAATAAGGCTGATTGCAGAAGTAAAGATAATAAATTAGCAGCATAGGAGGTTCTTACATTGTCATCATGTAGCTGGAAGTAGCCCCACCACAAGTGCCCATCCCACGCTTCATGTATACCCATTATCACCCTACACTAGAGAATAGAGAAAAACTGAATCCAACAGCAACTGATGAAGTGCAATTAACACTATCAACAAAGCATAATTTTCTGAAAACACCAGTTGATCTGATTCCAGAAAATTTGCAGTTTAAAATTAAAGTTATGCAGTAAGGGAAATTTCATGAACCAACAGCCCAATATATAGTTGTTTCACACCTTCTGGCTAGCATTGAGCAGTGTGATGCAAAGGTACAGAACCCCTCTTATCCAATCTTTACTAGATAGTAGCACCTAAAGAACAGAAATCTCCATTTCCATATAAAGTGTGACATGTAATTTGTGCTAACGCCTTAAATCAGAACTTAGCAATGACTTTATATTATCATGCAGAAGCACCCTCCCGAACTTCACAAGTTTAGAGATGTATATCTCTGTAATGAGAACTCCCAAGGTTTACAACAGCAATTTACTGCATCCGTACCAACTAGAAGGCTCAATCCAATCTATAATCAGAAACTCCAGTAGAGAGAAAAACGAACTAGACAGCTAGTTAGGGAAAGATCTATTCACCGGGCGGAAGCAACTTCAATCACGACGAAGCAGACGGCGGAGGACTCGGGGTCGCCGCCGCCGAGCCGAGACGGTGGAGGCGGAGGAGGAACCAAGAAGCAGTAATAAATGTTTGGCTCAACGCCGGCTCCGGCCCCAGCGCAGGCTGCTAGGGCCCTCGTGGATTGCCTTTCAGAGCAAGAGGAGTCTGCCCGTGAGGCGGTGACCGGCCAGCGACGGCGGTCTGTCGGCGACGGCGCGATGCGGAGCATTTGGTCGGCGACGAGCGCTCGCTGGAAGCCTAGAGCGGAATGGGCCCAGATGAAAGATTTTTTTTAGGGCAGCCCAGATGGGGAGAAGCTACATGGGCCTTGTCGCTCATGGTCTCTTCGGCTTGTAATGGCCCAACCTAGAAGCAGCACTGGGCCAGGGCATTGCCTTATTACACAGATTGGAATGAATGTGTGTCTTGTTTTGAATCAAACTTTACAACTTTGGGCCAACAATTAGTTGAATTATATACATGTTCAATATATAAAAATTGCACCAATCAAAATAATTTTAGTATAATATTGTCTATGTAGCAATAGAATATGAAGTAAGAGAAGCTAGTAGTTAAAAAAAAAAAAATCAAGTTTTCGTGACTTTATTCTAGACAAAAAATATACCTCACAGCCAAAAAAAAGTGTAGTAGTTCTAGTGATGACAAAAAAACAAAAGAGGACAAGGCAGACATAACTCGACAAATTATCTATAAGGTCTCATCTAGTGTAGTTGACCTAACTCCCAAAATAAAAATGTAGCAGTCCATCAGAAAAATATTTATACATATAATATATCATCAAGATATGAGTCCCAAAGCGAGGAGAAACCGACAGCAGGACGGCGGCGTCAACGGGCAACCATCAATCCTTATCCTTAGGTAATATAAGCCAAGCAGTGTAACAGTAAGCACGCCATCGACGGCATCTCCAGAAGATTGTGATGTGAGCAATGTGACTGCATATATATCTGCTCTCGATACTCCTACTGCAGAGCTGGAGAAAGAGATCGAAGGCCCGGCCCCTCTATCACGGTCAGTGAAATATACTTGGTCGATGCAAAAGGGACCTCGCAACCAGTCATGCACGTCCAAGCTTTATGGTGCTGGATTTGTACAGTAGCGTCTCCGGTAGGTCTCATATCGCTCGATCGCCGTGAAATTTTGAAGCTTCTGTGTAGCTCCGTTTGACTGCGTCTAGTCTAGGCTAGTCTTGTGAAAACTACCGATGGATGCATGAAAGAATATTCCCTCGGCCGATTAATCCTCACACGAGACATGAAAAAAAAAAAATCAAGCTATATCGTAAAGTCTTAGAACATGCAGAGACGTTATCAATAAGTAAATTAAACTGTTAAGTTAACTAGATCTATTTTGTTTCGCGGAAAAATATCTAGCTCCAAGAAATAGTTTAAAAATAATAACCACATAAGTCCAAAATTAATTTTAGAGATGTCTCCTTTATAGGCCTCCTTTGGTTGGTGGGCGAAACATAGGGAGGAAAATGAAGGATTCATTGCTCTGGAATAGGATGACGTCAGCAACCCTTTGGGAACGCAAGAATGATTCGAAGGAAACTAAGGAGGAAAGGAACGGGTCTCACTATGCACGCGGACGAGTGAAGGTGGTGGTTGCTCGCTGCTGGCGGCGCCGAAGCTCCCTCTTCAGTCAAGCTCGAGGACACCGACCTTGCACGGGAGGAAGACGACGGTGTGGAGCCCCGTAGATTGGGCCCAAATGCCATGACTGCATCGAGAGGGCGGCGCCGGCCACGGTGGGATGAGCGCCACCTTCCCCGCCTTTTTGGTCGCGGTGGAGGCTCCAACTCCAAGGTCACGGCCGTGGCATCCCCTGCTTACTACGGCGTGCTATCAGACGTGCTGTAGAATCTAATGGCCATGGGGCGGCTGGACGATCGCCTCCTTCTTGAAGCTCCATATTTTGAAATTCATTTTTATTTTTCAAATGAAAAACAAAGTTGTAATATCGAAGAGATCAATAATTTTGTAGTTGACTATTTTTTTTTTTCATTTGAAATAAGTTATGTCGCTAATATTGTATTTTTAAGATTTTGAAATTCAATCTTTTTTTTTTCAAATGACCTCTCCTAAACCAAATAGTAATACTCGAGGAAATCTAAAAGCGAGATTAACATGAAACAGTTCTGTTATGTCTAAGAAATTCTCTTCCCTTTTTGTCCTTTTAGTCAAGTTGAGCTGGCAATGAATTGAAATTTTATTACTGTGGTAACCATGTCAATCCCCATCTCTAGTTACAAAATGTTTTAAAACTTCTTTCAACTATTAGAAATAGAATAATTGTAAATTTCAAACAAGTTTGAAATAATTTATGATGACATAATGGTATACACTCCAGACGTGTATACCAAAATAAGCTTTACAAAGAATTCATAAGTGACATTCAACACACTTAAAAGGATATATATAAAAAAGCAAATTTCCAGAGATTTTCATAGCAAGTTGATGTAAGATCCATCTATGAAAACGTGTTTCAACGAGTGGTTCAAAGTTACATGACACTGCAACCAAATACAAAGGTGTCCAGAAACTTAACCCGTCTATGGAAATGTAGGGGCCGTGGTTTTTGTCGCTAGGAAAGTAGGTTTTGTACTAGTGGTCTATTTTTTCCATTGTATTTATTGAGAGTTATGTCTAGCTAGTCTAGAATATAAGATCTAGATTCCTGAGAAAGTCAAAGAGAGATGCAACTAGCACTATAGGATTTCACATTGACATGTGGGAGGAAATAACCCTTTTTATATTGAGGTACACATGAAATTGTCATGAACCGAATTGGGCCAGCCCTGAATGGGCTAATTAAGAGGGGCCGAACCGGCCACGGCCGCCCACGAGGGGGGCCGGGCGCTGGCGGGGCGGGGGCCGCGCCCTTGCCACCGCCGCCTTCCCCTTCTCCGCTCCCAACTCTACTTCGTCATCAAGTTAGGATTATCGTAGGTTTTTTTGTGTGCAAAAGGGAATATTCCAATCTATAAGGAAGACCTTTATTAGGAAATAAATAAATATTGCTTGTAAAAGATATTCCAATCGTATAAGGAAACCTTATAGGAGATTGCTTAGATTACAAGTCCCACTAGCCGGGCTATATAAGCAAGGGTATGTAATCTCCTTTGGGGATAAGCAAGCAATAAAAATAGTCCTTATCTATCTCTCTCTCTCCGCCGCCGCGCCGCCAAGAAGCCGCGTCGCCGCTCAGCGCCCGCTTGGCGCGGCCACGCCATCGCGCGCGCCACGCCATCGCGCCGCCACGCTGCCGAGCCGCCGGCGCCACCCCCTGCCGTCACCACGCCGCCACTCGCCGCCCGTTGCCAGCGCCGCCGTCGCGGGACACCGCCGCACCCTACGCCACCTTCTCCGCCTCAACGATCGTGGGTGACGTGTCGCAGCCGCCCTATCGAACCGGTCAGTGACAGTAAATCAAAACTGGTAAACTAAAATGTAGATTAATGAAATCATGACAAATGCTCTAAAATATATTACAGATAATATAGCTCAAGTATTACATTCTCAACTAAATACATGTTCAACACGACAATTGTTTTATAGAATAATGAAAGTATATAATGGTTTTTCATTATTTGTCGGTCTTAAATTTATCTACAAACTTTACGATTCTTTTATAATTGCTGCCCATGTAAAGGCACATATTGGTAAACTAGTGTTTGATTTGATTCAAAAAGGTTATTTGTTCTAACTTTTCCTTATGCTAACATTTTACCGTCAATATCTAGAAATCCATAGTAGTTTATCATTATAAGATTTATGCTTTTTGGTTCACGACAAAGAGTGACATGTAAAGAGAGAGCGCGAGGGGCGACCTAGACTGACTTGGGATGAGACGATTAAGAGAGACATGAAGGAGTGGAATATCTCTAAGGAATCAGCTATGGATAGGAGTGCTTGGAGACAAGCAATCAACATGCCTGAACAAGTTTTTTTTTTTCTTTCCCCTGTATAACCCTAACTATGTTGTTGTTGTTGTTTAACCCTAACTCTATCTTTTATCTTGTGCCCCATTTTTGTCTCTTTTATACTTGTTTCCTATGGGCTTCATCTCTAGCCTACCCCAACTAGCCTGGGACAAAAACTAAGTTGTTGTTGTTGTAGTATTTTTATAGGGCATCTTATATGAGAATTAGCTAGCGTGTAATTAGCAGAATAATAGTAAGATTTCTTTTCTCCGTGGCTAGGCCATAATTAAGCCACGATATGCCAACAAACCCTTTTGGATCAGTCCAAACCTAAGACACCTTAGAATAATAGAAAAAACATGTGCCCAATTGATATATTCTGAAACTTTACGCTTTTTCTTCCTAGCGTCACTTCTTTGTGCAAGCTTTATTCCACCTAACCAATGTGAGTATTATATTTTTAATCTCGTATACTTGCAACTTGGAACAATAAGTTAAACTAGGAGATCCTTTCCAAGGATATGCAATGGCAAAAGCATCCAAAACCACACAGCACGGCAAAGGTATATAAAGAGCAATAGGGCAACCTTTAATTTTCCCCAGAAAAACAAAACAAAAGGACAGGCTTGTCTTGTAACTACCACATTTTATTCAGGATATTAATTAAATTCAGATGATGTCCACCACATGTGCAACACGAGACGAGTCACGACGACTCCGGCATCCACCGGGGTGTCCTGCCGTGCTGCTAGTCTTCGGTCGTCTATCCGTAGCTTACAAGTTGTTGCTGTAGCAGCCGCCGGCAATCACTGTAATTCGTCAGCAAAACATTGGAGTAAAGAAGGTAGACTAGAAACTAGTAAATCACAGTGGTTTAGACTGAGTACTAATACCTTGTGCATTTGGTCTTGGTTGAGTTCTCTCAGTTCTCACACAGTCCCAGAAATGGAGTACCTTCTTCCCATGTCCACCATCCTTGTAGGCTTCGTCCTCCTGTGTCTCGGCCTCAACCTTCCGGGGTTCAGTGACGCCGGCAACAACGAGTCCTTTGTCTTCTCCGGCTTCACCGGCGCCGACTCCAACCTTATCCTTGATGGCACGGCCACGGTCACCCCGGAAGGACTCCTTGAGCTGACAAACAACGAGGCGAACATCAAAGGCCATGTCTTCTACAAGACTCCACTTCGTCAGTTCAAGGAGTCACCTAATGGCACGGCGCAGTCCTTCTCGGCTACCTTCGTCTTCGCCATCCTCCCCGCCGTCTCCGCCTCCGACTCCAACCCGGTGAGCACCGATGGCATGGCCTTCATCATCACCCCAAGGACCAACATCTCAGACGCGGGAGCGGCTCAATTCATGGGCTTCCTCAACAGCGTGGCCATGAGCCATACCTTCGCCGTCGAGATGGACACCGTCCAGAACATGGAGCTGCAGGACATCGACAATAACCATGTCGGCATCCACAACGGCAGCATGTTCTCCTGGATTCTCATGGCGCCGGCTTCTACCATGATGACGACGGTACGTTCAACAGCTTGAGCCTCATTAGTAGCGACTGGAAGGCCATGCAAGCGTGGGTAGACTATGATGGGCAGGCCAAGCAGATCAATGTCACTCTGGCTCCTATGGGAGTGGCCAAACCGTCGAAACCGTTGCTCTCAAACTTCTCCGACCTCTCAGCTGTGCTCACAGACGAGGCATATGTAGGCTTCTCTGCTGCGACCGGACCGTTGGCTTCGCAGCACTGTGTGCTCGCCTGGAGCTTCGCCTTGAACGGATCTGCTCCATCCATTGATATCAACAAGATCCCAAAGCTGCCCAACTCTGGCCAGCACGAGGCTCTGGTAAAAAGACCTGGAGATCGGACTGCCGATAGCAGCCTTCATCTTGATCCTCGCCACCTGCATCACAGTCATCCTCCTAGTCCGGAGGCACCTCACATACGCGGAGCTGCGAGAGGACTGGGAGGTCGAGTTCGGGCCACACCGGTTCTCGTACGGGGAGCTGTACGACGCGACGGAAGGGTTCAAGAGCAAGCACCTGCTGGGCGCCGGCGGCTTCGGCAAGGTGTACAAGGGCGTGCTCCCGAAGTCCGGCACGGAGGTCGCCGTCAAGAGGGTCTCCCACGACTCCACGCAGGGGCTCAAGGAGTTCATCTCCGAGGTGGTGAGCATCGGCCACCTCCGGCACCGCAACCTCGTGCAGCTGCTCGGCTACTGCCGGCGCAAGGGCGAGCTGCTCCTCGTCTACGACTACATGCCCAACGGCAGCCTCGACAAGTACCTCTACGGCGAGGACGACAAGCCGCCGGTGCTGGAGTGGGCGCAGCGGTTCCAGATCGTCAGGACGTCGCGTCCGGCCTCTTCTACCTCCACGAGAAGTGGGAGCAGGTGGTCGTCCACCGCGACGTCAAGGCCAGCAACGTGCTCCTCGACGGCGGCATGGTGGCGCACCTCGGCGACTTCGGCCTCGCCAGGCTGTACGACCACGGCGCCGATATGCTGCAGACCACGCACGTGGTGGGCACCATGGGGTACATCGCGCCGGAGCTCGCGAGGACCGGCAAGGCGTCCCCTCTCACCGACGTGTTCGCCTTCGGCACGTTCCTGCTCGAGGCCACCTGCGGCCGGCGGCCAGTCGTCGACACCGTGCACCACGGCCGGAAGTTGCTGGTGGACCGGGTGCTGGAGTACTGGCGCATGGGGTCGCTCCTGGAGACCGTGGACTCGAGGCTGCGGGGCAACTACAACGTTGATGAGGCGAGGATGGTGCTCACGCTTGGGCTCATGTGCTCCCACCCGTTCCCCGGTGAGGCCTACCATGAGGCAGGTCATGCAGTACCTCGACGGCGACGCGCCGCTGCCGGAGCTCACGCCGGCGGACATGAGCTTGTTGAGCCTCATGCAGAACCAGACGTCGTTTGACCAGTCTGCTCTGCAGTGGTCAGGGGCCAGCATGGGTACGATCACACCGGGCATATCATCTGGAAGATGAGGGACCATCACTCTTGTAAACCCACACGTGAGAGATTCGTTTTTTTGTATATAAATTTAAGAAAAAGATTGGTTTGCCATTATTTCTCGAGTTTTGTTCCGGTGATATGATCCTCTATTCTTGAGTGTTGCTCCGGTGATCCACTTCAACAAAGTTGCACGGATTGACCACCGGTGCCGGAGCAAAACTCCTCGCTGTGTCACGCCCTGGTGTTTGTCAAGTTCGTTGCCTCCCTAACAGGGAACTACTTGCATTAGTCAATCAACCCAAACTCACCAGACGGACTAGAAATCTAGAATCCTATAGCACCACCAGACGGCGTGTTAACAGAGCTGTATACAGTTGAGCCAGTGAATAGGCCCGAAAAAGAGGCAGCGATTGTATACTTGAGCATTCGGCCCGAGGCCCGTTGGCACGGCCCAGCGTCCGAAAATTTGACATGGCCCAGCGTCCAAAAATTTGGCCCGTTCTAAACACGATCCGACACGGTCGGCCGTGCCGGGGCGGCCTGGTGCCCTCTCCAGGCCATGCACGGGCGATCCCTCGACACGCGGGCCGATACAACACAGCCCAGTAAAAACCTTAAGGCACGGTGAAGGCCCAGTCAGCACCTTAGCCTGCTAAGAGCACAGCAGTCCACAAGCCACAAACCCTAAATTTGGTTTCCAATTCCCAGCACCAAGCCTCCCACGCCGCACTCTCAAGTCCTCCCGTCCCCACAATTCTTATTCTACGCGCCTTCCTTCTCTACTAGGTCACAGTCCGTTTCGCCACTTTTTCGGTTGGCTTCGGATGAAAACGGGCGCAAGTAGAAGGAAGACAAGGGAAGCAGAGAAACGCGTGTCCGTATAGTGTTGGGCGCACGCGTGTCCGTACAGTGTTGGGCGCACGTGCGCTGCTAGTCCACCAAGCGAGCGCGCTGCTTTTGTTTCTGATGCACGCCCGTGGAGTAAGATCGCCCTCCCATCCCTCCCTCTCTCACGCTGTATACAGAGAAGGAAAAGACTTCCCCTTTCTCACAGCATGCAAGACCACTGAGGAAGCAGAGGGAGCGTGGAGGTCAGGAGCTGGTCGGGTGCCTGTTAGGCATGCGTGCCCGAGCACTAGGGGCAGCAGCCTCCTCCTCGCCGCCCCATCGCTTGGCTGCTCCTCACACGACGACCCACGACCCCCATCGAGTGCGGCAGGCAGGAAGATGACGACCTAGACTACACTTACGCGTCTTCCTCGATTGCGCGGCGGCGTCGGGCAAGGCCACAACCACCGGATCCACGGCTGCGAGCACGCCGGCGGGGGCCACCGGCCCCCCGCACTGCGGCAGCGACGGCGCCATTGCCGCCCCCCTTCCTCCTCTCACGCTGCCCGTGAGCCTTGGGGCGGCCCGAAGTGGTAATGGGCCCGTGCCATTTCGGGCTGGCACGGCCTGGAAACTGGCCCACGTGCCGTGCCTGGTCGATGAGAAAGCCCGGTGTCCTGGTCAAGCACGGCACGGTGGCACGGCGGGCCGACCGGGCTCGTGCCCTATCGGTCAGTGCCTGACACGGGCCTGGCACGATGCTCAGGTATTGGCGATTGTGAGAACTCATCGTCGTTGTAGCATTGTAGGTATAACAATCGGGCTCAAGGTCTCGTTGGATTTTATGCCAGCCTTGCTGAGAGAAGCTGGGGAACCACTTGCTTGTGATAACGTTAGTTCTAGGCGGTCGAGGCACGAGGCCCTAGGGAAGCGGATTTTGCGATTGTAGAGGAGCAAAAGGGAAGCGGATGGGAGAGCAACGCGGAATTGAGCCGACGGATGGGTGCGTGGAGCAAGGTATTAGTCGGGGGAAAATCCTCGTGATGGACAAAATACAAGTGGGAGGCCACGGTACAGAAACGACGCTAGTTGAATCTTTGATCGTGAAACTTAGATTGTTTCAATTGCCTGATTCCCAAACAATAAAAAATAATCAACACCTTACGTTTGGGTGGGATTCTCGATTATTTTCTTCTAGAATCTGATTATAAGCGGGTATTATTCAAGAGTATATTAATGAAGTGTTATTAAGGAAGTGCATAATAAAAAATACATTCATAAAGTATATAATTGCATACAACACGGGAGTATTATTCAGGAGTGTACAATAGGCATCGAGTTGCATAGTTACATAAGAGGAATTATAACCCTTCAAGAGAACAATATAGTAGTAGTAGGTATTAAGCATAAGCTCAGTAGCAGTACACAGCAGAAGAAGATAGCAACAGTGCTAGCAGAGTAGCTAGCATGACCAGTTTAGAGGTCGGGGTAATTATTCTTAACTAGACGAGCAAGTTGGAGACCATCGGGCATAGGAGCCACACGACAAGCGGTAAGCCCGTCTGTCATATTCACCTTGCTAGTTCGGAGCTGAAAATCAAGTCAAGCAGCGCACTTGCAGCCATCCCAATGAGCACACCAATTCCAAACCCAGCGACTGATCCAATTACCGTGACTGCTGCAGAAGCGATTTCAATGTCAAGTGCTGCGAATCCAGCTTCTATAGCAGCATCAACTACCCCATCGATCTCTAGGTTAACTACTTCAGTTAACGCACTCACTGAATCTCGAACTGCTGCCTGAACCTTATCCTCTGCTGTGTATATGTCCCACACCATTGCAGCTGCTGTAAAACTAAAAATGCAACCCCGACTGTTCCCCAAAGCTTCCTCTGAGTAAGTCACCACAGATTTTCCTTGTCCGGCTTCCTCAATAATATTTTCATATACCTGACCAACATGAAACATTGCTGTGATATTTTTCAGTAGCACTTTTACCACCCACTATGTGACCCAACTTTATTTGTCATGCCATCATTTTTATGATAAAACCCAAAACTAAAATGAGCTCAATCGAAAGCTAGAAAATGTTTAAACCGAGGCTAACGGGGAACCATTTTATGAAGAAATGACTACACTTTAGTGTTCATTATGTTCAATTCCAACATTAAGTTAAGGCCCTATTCTTTTGTCATCAAATTGTTTCAGTTTAGGTCAAGTTGAAAACTCTGAAAGTTTGATAACCTCTATCTGAATCCGTTCCAAAATATGACTCAAGTGCCATTGGAAAGTATTTAATTTGATATAAACTTCCAGATATTGCTATTCTTTATTGATAGTTTAGATGGTTAAAATTGGACTTTGAATCACGGGATTCAACAACTTCAATTCAGTTTTGTTCAGTTCAACAAATGTTGCTCTTATTCTATATCTTGACTCTTGATGTATTTTATGACACAGACTTCTTTTGTTATTAGACCTTCAGTTCGCACTGCAGTACCACAAATCTTTTTATATACGAATTGGAATAGTATCCCAATATTCAAAATATGTGAGAAAAATTTATGATAAGCCTGAAAAGGGCAAGGTTAAGAGAGTATGTTCATACCTGTAGCTTTTTGATGTCATCCAAGTTTTTAAAAGGCTCCTGAAAACCAAGTTTTGCCATATTTCTGCAAGTACCGTGGGACACAAGAAGGAAAGCATATGTTGTTACATGTACTGCCGCAAAAGTACTATAGTTAAGTCTAAAGTCTAAACAAAGATTTAAGTTTTCTAAGTGATTCCAAAATTCTTTCGGTGTTCAATTCTCATCAATGGTTCAGCAAAAAATAAGCAAGAACAAATTTTCTACAAATGTCAGTAAACATAAATATCTTACTATTTTCATGAAGCGAAGTTAAATAATCGAGTGATTTAATCGAACACATGCAAGATCGAATTTTATCAATCTTAGTTTCAAATTCCCATTGTGTGGAATAATAGTTATAATGATGATGTAGGTACATACCGTTGCACAAGATCCTCAAACTTGATGTTGTTTTCCTTGAGCCATCTTGAGAATTGATTTGGGAGAAATTGCTGAAACTTTTCGGCAGACTCAAGTGCGGCTTTCTTATACATGCCGGCCTCAAGAGCAAGGCGTTGAGCTTCCTTCTGTTGGGTGGCTGGATTGAGCCACTTTAGCTGCTTGATGAGATCATCACTGTGGCTCTTGAGCTTGTCAAGGTAGGTGAGACGGGTGTTGTAACTACGAATGAATTTTAGGGATGTTTCGATGCCTTTGGTGCAATATTCATAGACATCCTTAGCAATATCTTGCTTGGTGGCGTCCTGCTCAGTCTTAGTCTGTGCTACCATTTCCTGTGTACTGTCAAGGATCTGGTACACCTTATCACGGGCATCTGTGGCATCACGGAGATACTTTTCTTGCTCTGCATATGACTTGAATTGGAGCTCTTTAAGCTTCTCCACTTCTTGTAGATGGATCAATTCGGCTAGCTTATGTAGCTGCCCTGGACTTAAATCAACTACCTCACGAGACATGATGTAAGCCTGAAAATATATAGTGCTAGTTAATCATATATACTTACAACATATAACATACCAATAGTTTTTGGGTATATCTATTTCATCTAACTTTTTGAGTGAAACTTGTCATATTATAGTGTCTAAGATTATCATATTGGCCCATTTGGTAAACAGTTGTTCGCTAATTTGGTTGGTTTGTGTGACCGCTCGAAAAGACAATTGTTTTGGGTTTATGTCTATCATGTTCTGTAAGCTAGTTGACATATGGTATTTGATATATCAACTGCTGGTTGGTAGCATGTTTGTTTGTTTAAAAACATAAGTAACAAGCTAAATAACTAAAGGCAACGTATCAGGTGCAAACCAACCCTCCGTGCAACCATGTAAACTTCTAATCTGGGCCATAGGATGCTGATCTAAGGCCGATCTAGGAGGGTTGGAATATGGTTGGCTAATGAGCAGCTGTGACTCGGCTCCTGAGAGCCAGGAGACTCGGTGCAAACTTGGTGAGACAACTTCAATTGCACAACTTCGGTGGCAAGATGAGGATTACACTCCATCATCACTCTTGTCTGTTGGGAGGTGTGGAAAGAATGAAATGCAAGCTAAAAGCACAAGGATTCTGCAACTATGCAGCTACTCCAAAAAAGTCAAAACAAGGTGAGTCTAGGGGCAATGGCGGGGGCAAAACATGTCTCTAAATTATTATTGCACGCGTAATGTGAAGTCTCCTGAGACATTCGGGATTTGGTAGCGCTTGTATAGTGCCATTTAGGCTCCCTTGTTTCTAATGCAATAGGAGCTCTCATGTTGATTCTGTTTAAAAAACATTTTTGTTTGTTTCTTCGACCAAATCGACAAGCTAAAAAGCCAGCTACAAAACGAGGTCATTATGATATAAGATTGTCATATTTATAAGGATCTAAATGTGACAGTTTGAAACCATAGCATGGCAATTTTAAAGTACGACAATTTTACATCTTACCATACCTATTTCAAAATGTAACATTTACCTGAATCTGATATTTTTATGAAATCATAAAAAAGTTGATTTGACCCAAATGTTTCCAATATCTATCAAGCTACTAACTCAACACTATACTAACAAAAGAGAATAGTATATGCATATATAGCTTGAACTTGATACATGCTGTACATTTGAACTACAATGTAATTAGCTTTGATTTTAGCTGACTCCTATTCTCCCTATACATCTCTTTGGCTCTCTATATATAATCAACTCGGACGAGAAACCTTAGAATATATAATATCTTTTTGTGTATACAGTGTGGTGTAGATACATAATATAGAATGTAGCTATCAATCCATTATATTTAAAACTTGTCTTTTCAAGAGCTCTATGAGACTCCAATGATTTTAAACTGTGAAAAGCATTTCTAAAAAATTTGGTTAACCTGTATCAATGTAATATAAAAGTTATCGTACTATACAAATCTATCTTTAAAATGTACTCACAACATTTTATATGCAGAAAGTCCTTTAATTTGCAAATCATCATCAAAAAAAAAATCATCTGTAGACTTTATGAAATTAGTCACTGCTGCATGAAAATAAATTTTTAACATTCATATGCTACTTCCACCTATCTTTACGTTAATTGTTCCAAGCTTTTTTTTTTTTTTTTTTTATCAAGATTTGACATCCCCATATACCCCACAAACTTTTGAGAATCGAGCTTGATGTGCACAAAGACTTCTTGATCGTCTTGTGTCGTAATTACGCTACATTTTATTGTTTTTTACGGGTCAGTTCGTTACATCGATGGTTTCGAGTAGGCAGCCGGGTAAATGGTAGTTTGAGGATGAATGAATAGAAAACAGATGAGTTGTATAAAATAATTTAAATATTCTAATGTTGTAAACAAACTTCCCGCACAATTAACTAATAACTACTACTTAATAATAAAGATTAAAGTACAAAGGAAGAGTTGTACCTTTGCTCTCATCAAAACAACATTATCATGCTACTGCATCAACATGGATGTAACCCATTGATACAGCCAGGCCTGGATTAAGAACTTGCATATTTCCCGGCCCATAATTAAAAAAGGAAATATACCCAAAATTAAATGCAAAAAAAAAAAAAAAATACCGTGATACAATACTTTCAATCTGAAGGTGGAGCTTCACGGAATATAGAAAAATTTCAAAGTTTATTAGACGAGACATAAAATGGGGTCAAATTAGGCATCGGTGATCCTTGACCGAAAAATTCTACCCGAAATGGATATGCGGAGTCATTTTTTCAACCCTGCCTTTTCAAAAACCTTTAGCAAGTAGCGTACACTCTTCTCGACCCCATGTCTGGAGCGTTGACCCCATCGACCCGTGAACTTTATGACTCTGGTACGTTTATAATACTTTTTTTCTCATGTGTTGATTTCTAAATAAACTTTCACGAAATTCTCGCAAGAAATATTGGCTTAATATAACATATACATATATAAGTGTGTACTCAAAGTATATATAAGTGATTTATATGGAGAAAAAAAGTTGGGTCATATTCATGGGAATCTTCGTGGTTACGCGATACGCCGATGCCTATGACCAACTAGTTAAAGTCAATTGGAGAAACGGACCCATCTTCTCATAACTGGCCAGCACGTCTCCTTAAGGTGTGTTTAATTGGTTCTAGGGAATTGGGAATAGGGATTAATAGAGACTAAAAGTTAGTCCTAGTTTCTCCCAAAAGTTTATTGGACTAGAGACTAAATGAGACTAAAAATTAGTCTCTTGTCTTCTTGTTTTGTAATTTATTAGGGACTAAATAGGACTAAAATTTAGTCCGTAGTCCTTAGTCCCTAAGGAACCAAATAAGGCCTTAGTCACTAAGACTCACTCCCGAGAAAGAAAAATGCATTGAAATTAAAGTTTGCAAACTTGCAATAATTAATATATGTTAAGGCCATCGGATGACAGGAGGCTCACCTTTGAGGGTTCAGGTTCACCTTTGAGGACGGATCAGCTAGCTTCACCAAAAGGGAAGGGGCGGCCTGGGCAGGACTGCTTGTGAATCGAGACGGAGGAGGATTGGTCCCTCTTATAGGAAGAACGGGCACGTGAAGTACGTGTGGCCTGATGCTCGTCCATATCGACGCGGGGTGATGAGGTCACATGTATGCATGTGTTCCTGCTGCTCACATCGCCACCATGCATCGGCCGGGACGACCGAGAAGCGAATCAAGATAGATAGGATAAGGATTTGGATCTGCCCTCGATCGCTGTGAGAATCCTGAACTCCTGGTGTGGTAAGTTGGATTTTTAATTAGGAGCAAGGATCATGCGTATCGTCGTCCACGGCGTGTGCAGAGATGGCTTCAGCTTGGGGGGTGGGGGGCTTCATGCCTTCATCAGGAGGTGTGATCGATGGCTTCAGCTGGTGCCGCTGTGTATGGTGCTAAGATACCCTCCAGCAGCTGGCAGCGGCACCAGCATGCAGCACCTCGATTTGGAAGCTGTATTTTTCCCATTATATAAAATAATGAATTAATACAGTCGGATTCGCATCTCAATACATTTGTATAATGCCACATTTCTGTTATTTTCCCTCATTTTAATTAGCGTAAAATAGTCAAAGAAGAGCCTTTCTTGGCTAGGTCGATAGTTTATGCACGGCTCCACTGGGGCTTCAGTTTTCAATCAGGAACTTAGAAGACTTTAGTGTAGGAGGATCGCTATAGAGAACGCCTCACAACCCAAGCCCGTGACCCTTCCCGGCCACCTTCCCTCCGCGCCCGCCCGGTGGGGCCAGCCCCCCCACCTCCCTCATGCCTAGATCCACCGCCTCCTCCGCCGGATCCCGCCGGCCTTTGCACTTTCCGTGTGCGCACGGTCCCCAACCCTAGTCCCTCCCTCTTCACCTCCCTCGGCCGCCGCCCAGCCGGTGAAACCGGCGGCGGTGCCCGCCCTGCCTCCTCCGCGGTTGGATCTCCCTCCCTGCCCCCTTACCCAACCCCAGCGTCGCCTTGCTCGCCGGCGCCCGCCCGAGACGGCGCAGGCAAGCAACACACTCCGCCACCAACTTCGCCCCCAACTGCTCAGGCGCCCCATAAGCCCCCCCCCCGTGGCTGGGCCCTACCGGCACTGGTGGTAGTAGGGGACGGTCTTCGGTCAAGGTGTGCAAGCGATAGGGTCGGTGTGCGGTGGTTCCCCATCGGCCTCTAGGCCAGCAGCCCCATGGCCGCCCCTGTCAGCGGCCCTCCGCCTTCGGCTGAAGCGTCTGGGCCTCCGGTGAAGGCCTCATCAAAGGCGGAGAACATCGGCCCTCTAGCCGCCCTCGTCGACAGCGGGACATGTGGTCCCACCCCGCCGCCCGGCGAAAGTGGTGGACCGCCACCGGTTATCAACGAGGATTCCTGGAGGATGAGGAGGACGGCGTGTTGGTTCTTCGCTCAGCTGTGTGGAAGCTGCCAGTCATTGGTGCGGGGTTCCATTGGCGGTGGCCCTAAGGTCCTCCCTTTCTCTAGATGTGGCTCCCTTCATGCCGGTTTCGTGCAAGCGCTCAAGCAGCGTCGATGGGGCGGATCATGACGGTGGTGCGTCGGCGACAAGCCACCCTCGTCCTACGAATGCTTCCGTCGTCCGCGCAGCTGTTGTGCCTCGAATCTTTGCCTCGAGGGCAAGTCCGACCGTAGCTCACGACCACAACGGAGCATTCTTTGGGTGACGAGCCTTGGCGGGGCGGAGGACGATTGCAGGTCACATCCCCAGCTGGTGAGCGGCTTCCTACTTGGCCGGGTGGATGGTCGCGTTTACGCTAGGCGGCACCTTGGTCGTCATAGAAGAGTCTCATCCCCCCAAAACCGATAGCACTACCACATGAATGATTTTAGGTGGCGTTTTTTTTCATTTAAACCGCCACCGAGCTAGGGTCATCGAAAAATCGCAGATTTACCATGGCGGTTTCAATAACCGCCACCAAAAATGAAAAAAAATAAAAAAATAAAAAGAAACCTAATGGGCTGAATGTCGGGCCGCCACCGCCGGATCCGCCCCCCGCCGCCGGATCCACTACCGCTCGAGGGAGGGGCGCCCTCCGCCAACCGCCACGGATCCACCGCCGGCGCCCGGTGAAGAGCCGCGGAGGAGGTCCGCGCACCTCGTGCGCCCCGCCGGTGCCGCCCAGCGTCCGCCCGTCGGTGGAGCCTCCCGCCGGCGGTGCCGCCCGCACCACCGCCCGGCCGGTGAACCACACGCGTCGTGGCGCCGGTGAAGCCGCCCCGCTTGCCCGCCCCGCCGGTGGAGTCGCCGCTCGCCGCCCGGTGGAGTCGCCCACGGGTGGAACGGCTGTAGGTGGAGCCGCCGCCGCCCACCCGGCCGGTGGACTAGGCCGCTCGCCTTCCGCCCGGTGGAGCCCGCCCGCCGCGTAGTAGCGAGGTGGTGAGTGAGAGAGGGAGGCCGGTGGAGGCGAGAGGTGGGAGAGAGAGGGGAGGTGGAGGTGGATCTGGAGGGGAGAGAGAGAGAGAGAGAGAGAGAGAGGAGAAAGTGGTTGTTGTGAGTGAGGGAATAAGTTAGGGTTTTGGAACTCCCTCGGCTTATATACGTGCTCCGTTTTATTGGGCTGAATGGATTTCGATTGCGAATTGGGCTGGAAATTTGGGCCTCATTAACCATTGTGGTTTTATAAAAAAACGCCATGGTTAATCAATTTACCATGGCGGATATTATAACCGCCACGGTTAATCAAAAATAACCGCCACGGTTAATCGTGACATTAACCGTGGCGGTTTTCCAAATAACCGCCACAGAAAATCATTTCTAAACATTGTGTAAAATCATTTATGTAGTAGTGTAGGTGGGCGGCATTCTTCCCTACCAAGAAGTGTAGCCCATGATGGCTTCGATTCAACCTCACGAGCAAGGTGCTTCCCCAAAAGATCCTCGCAATGCTTCGTGATAGGTCATTCAAGCGCCTATCCTACTCACACCGCGTTGCGACCAACCGATTGCCGCGACAGCGCATGCGCCGCCATAGCCTCCACCACTTTGCTAGGGGACTGCTTTGGTTGCCCGGGGCCAATGCTAGGTCTTCGATGAAGGGCCTTGGCCCTCCACGACGACTCTACCCGTGTAGGCGCCCGCTAACCTCCCCGGCGGCTCTAGCGGGGGCGCACGAAGTCTTCTGCGACGAACTGGCCGGGGGCCTCGGTGAAGGTCTTTGGCGATGGCGGACTACACGGTGGTGGGGTCAAGCACCGCCGGTCGACCTCGGGCTGTTGGGGCTGGAGCCTTTGGTCGCCCTTTACCAACCCCGGCCGTAGGAGGTGCTACTAGCTCCGGCTAGGGCGAGATGACAACATCGATGACGTCGTGTCCATCGCCGACGTCACCTCCATCGCCACTAGCAATGAACACGCGTGATGTTGCATGTACCGCCGTGGACACCCAAGTCGAGTCCGGTGGGACTTCCATGGCAATTATCCTAATCATCGTCGACCCGCTATCGATGGCTACGGCGTATGGACCTCGTAGATGGTCATGACCTAGCGCCGACGACCCGATGTTGCTCGTGTGGTCTCGGCCGTCGCCGACGGACGGACGAAGGGGACACCCCACAGGTTGGTGGTGGTGAGTATCCGCCCCAATGGGGGACGGACAAAGTGGAAACCTTCGCGCCCTACCTCACCCTTAGCTACCGCCTTTGTTGGGTTTGTCACCACGCCAAAGCGGGTGATGTTCGACGACTCCTCGGATGTTGATATGGCCACGGTAGGTGGCGTGGATTGGTCGCCGGGCCGGTCGATGCGGTGTTAGAAATAAAACATCTTAGTGGATCTCTAATAGTAGATCAAGGCGGGTGCGACTAATAACAAATGATGAACAACAAGTACTCATGGTCCTAATAGAATGTATTCTACCACATCTACGCGACACTAGATCTACTAACAAGTAAAGATCTACTCAACATCTTCTACACTCTAGTACATCTAGATCTACGAATAGTAAAGACATGGGAGTAGATCGGGTCTGGACCATCCTTGGCCTTGGCGTTGGTGTTGCTTGACTCGCCATGACTCCGTTGGCGACCTCCCCGCACTAGGCGGCGGCGGCCGGTGAAGGGGCGTCGCCCGGCGACGCACGCAGCTGGCGGTGGAGGTGCTTCCCGCCATCCGGCTTTGGCACTATAGATCGATAGGTCTAGGAATGTGGGTGGGAACTGTAGCGGCGGCGAACTTAGGTACCGTGCCCCGGCGCCCCACCCTCCTATTTTATATACCGCGGTGTGAACGGGGGCCCTCCAACCATTAGTGGGTTGGGCTCCCGATCGGGGAGCGGATCAAGGTTTTGGTTCCGGTCCGTTGAGCCCAAAACAAGGGAGATCAAATACTAACATTCTCCCCTTGATGTCCTTTTAATAACTTATCTTAATCTTAACTTAAAAACTTATTCCTTAAACTTCATCCCATTATAAAGCTATGCGTAGAGCGTGTCTCATCGTCCACAAAGAAATTGTCGTTAGACTTAATGGCTACAATACATCACTCGATATGAAATAAAGTCCTAAAATCTAATTTTGGGCCCTAAGTGTCAGGAATTATAGGCTTTCCATTAAACCCATGCCGGCTAGGTGTTTTGAAACACATTGGGTGGTAAGCCTTTTTGTGAGCGGATCCGCTAACATTTTATCTCGTACTTATATGCTCTAGACTTATAACATGATCCCGGACTTTTTCCTTCACAACGTAGTACTTAATGTCAATATGCTTGGTGGCAGCACTTGACCTATTGTTGTGAGCGTATTCTATTGCGGGATTATTATCGCAATATAACTTAAGTGGTTTCTCAATGTTGTCTACCACTCTTAAACCGGGTAGGAACTTCTTAAGCCAATTCACCTGACCCGAGGCCTCATAACATGCTACAAACTCCGCATACATTGTGGATGATGTAACGAGAGTTTGTTTTGAGCTTTTCCACGATATAGCTCCTTCTGCGAGAGTGAAAATATATCCTGTGGTGGATTTTCTTTCATCTCCCGCATAATCTGAGTCCGAGTATCCTATCATCTTAAGTGTGCCACGATTTTCTATAAGTTAGCATGAAGCCTTTTGTGCCCCGCAAATAATGCAAGACTTTCTTAACTAATTTCGGTGTTACGGACCCGATTTTTTTCGATATCTTCCAAGTAACCCGGTAGCGAATGCTATGTTAGGGCGAGTACATATTTGAGCATATTGTAAACTTCCAACGGTGATGCATAAGGTACCGATCTCATTTGTTCGAGCTCGACTTGATTCTTGGGGCATCGATGTTCCCCATACTTATTGCCCTTGACAATGGGTGCGGTGATGAGCCACACTTATGCATACAATATTTCTTAAGAATCTTTCTATGTATGCCTTCCGAGATAGTCCTAATACCCCTTTACTTCAATCATGGTGAATTTCTATCCCCGTAGCGAAAGATGCTTCACCGAGGTCTTTCATATCAAAGTGTGAGGACAAGAACTTCTTTTTTTTCGATAGTAGAGTCATGTCTTTGCTTTTGCTAGCGAGGATATCATCTACATACGGGACTAAGAAAAATATACTTACCATTCTTAAATTTTACATAGACGCAATTGTCCTCAACATTCTCCTTAAACCCAAACTTTCTTATTGTGTTATCAAACTTCAAGTACCACTTTGTCTTGAAGCTTGCTTTTAACCCATAAATGGATTTCTTTAGGCGACATCCCATGTTTTCTTTTCCTTCCACAACGTACAAAACCTTTCGGGTTGTGCCATGTATACATCCTCCTCTAAGTCCCCATTAAGGAATGCCGTCTTTACATCCATTTGATGCAATTCTAAGTCATAGTGTGCTCTTTGGCGCCATTATAATTTCGAAAGAATCTTTACATGAGGCGGAGAAAAGGTCTCATTGTAATCAATTCCTTCTCTTTGCGTAAAGCCTTTTTTGCCACGAAGTCGCGCCTTTATGCCTCTCAATGTTCCCTTGGGAGTCATACTTAGTTTTGTATACCCACTTACAACCTACTTTCTTAGCTCCCTTAGGAATATCCACTAATTCCCAAACATCATTGGAATTCATGGATTTTATCTCATCTTTCATGGCTTCTAACCATTTCACCGATTGATCGCTTCTTCTCATGGCTTCTTCATATGTGGTGGGGTCATCCTCCATATGAAATTCCTCGATTTCATATATTTCAAAAATCATCCGATATAGCCGATCTTCTAACTCTGTTTGACCTTCTAAGGCCCTCATTATTTGGCGCTATAGGGGCTCATTTGTTGTTCTTCCTCATGCACAACATGTGGTTCTAATGGATCTGAAGGACGGGTTCCGCATTCTCATTTGTTGTCGGCATAGGTGAACTTACAATAGGTTCTAGCACCATGGTTAGCGAGGTTCTAGCACCATGGTGTCCGACACCACCGTAGGTGTAGCAACAATAGGCAACATAAAGTATGATTCTGAAACATTGGAGTAGGGGCATGAACCCGTTTCTCCTCAAGACTAATATCTCGTGCTACCATACTCCCCCGATCACATCATCTTCTAAGAACTCGGCATGTCTTGTTTCTACAAACTTTGTATGCACTGTCGAGGGCAATAAAAGCGGTAACCTTTTGATCTTTTCGGGTAGCCAATGAAATGGCAAACCGACTATCTTAGGGTCTAACTTTCCTAAATTTGGGTTAAAAACTTTTGCCTCAAGAGACAACCCCACACTCTTAAATGCTTAAGTGAGGGGACTCTACTGTCCATAACTCATACGGTGTTTTAGGCACCAACTTACTAGGTGCTTTCGATTAAGAATGTGAATAGCGGTTTTAACGCCTCCATCCACAAACTTATCGGTAGCGCGTAGAGTAGCTTAGCATGCTTCTCACCATATCCATTAAGGTATGCGGTTTAAGCCTTTTAGCCACTCCATTTTCTTTGAGGATCTCAGGGCATGGAATCTTGAGCAACTATACCATTTTCCTGTAGGAACTTTGCAAAAGGTCCCGGAACTTGGCCAAACGGGGTATGTAAGCCCATAGTACTCCCCAAAGACGGCCCCGATCTTACTATCTTAATTTTCTTATTATGTTGATTTTCTACTTCAACCTTAAATATCTTAAACTTTTCTAAAGCTTCTCGATCTTTCTCTAATTGGATAAATATAGCCAAAACGCGAATAATCATCACGTGAATGTTATAAATGAATCATAACCATCCACGCTTTTAGCGAGGGAAAAGGTCCACATACATCCGTGTGGATTATTTCTAAGTTCCCTACACTTCGTTTGGCATCTTTCTTAATTTTCTTAACATACTTTCCCTTAATACAATCAACACATTGATCTAATTTCGAGAGTTCTAATGGCGGAAGAATTTCAGCCTTGACTAATCTATCAATTCTCCCCCTCGAAATATGGCCTAATCTGCAATGCCATAATTTGAAGAGTCATTCTGAAATTTCTTACGCTTTCTACTTACATTAGCATATGAGGAGGCATTCTCATTCTCATTCTCATTCTCATTCTCATTCTCATTCTCATTCTCATTCTCATTGGATATAACATTCACATTCTCAGTAAACCGATAACAAATAAAGTTTGTCTTGTCGGAAGGCAAGACCAACACACTTATTATCAAATAGTATCTCACACTTGCCATTACCAAAATGGCATCCAAATCCATCATCATCTAACTTAGAAACACTTATTAAATTTCTACGCAAAGAGGAAACATAGAGTACATCAGATAGCCTAAGTACAAAACCATTTAATAACTCTAATGATAAATCTCCGATGGCTTCAACATCGGTTTGTACTCCATTTGCCACCTTAATTCTTCTTTCTCCTCTTTGCGGCGTCCTCCTCGTAGTGAACCCTCAGAAAGAATTGGCAACATGAATTGTTGCACTGAGTCAATCCACCAAGTAGATTTTGCATAACTTATATACAAGGATTCATCTACTAATGTAATAATATCCTCACCTCTCTTATTGCACCATTTCAGGAAACCAATGCAATCTTCTGGCGATGGCCATGTTTCTCATAGAACATGCAGCGATCGAGGGAGCCAACCATGGCTTCTTTTTGTTCACATCTTGTGGCTTCTTATCATTCCGAGGAACCCGAGGAGCCCGAGCCTTACCATTTCCCCGGAGGAGGAGCTGCTATCCCCCGGTTTCCCCGATGGGCTAGCATTCTTATTATAAAACTTCCTCTTACCATCCTTTACAAGGTTAGCGAGTCATTCGATCATTCTTCAAAGCCTTAATTCTATCCTCCCGCTCCCGCACATGGCAATCACCTTATCTATGTTCCACTCATCGGGCATCATGTTGTAGTTCACAACAAGGGCCTCAAATTCTTAGGGAAGGAAGCAAAGATCGGATGATTGACAAATGGATCCAGTAGAGGCATTTTCATAGCGGCAAGCTTATTTGCTATGGTGCTCATCTCAAGTACATGGTTTCTAACACCACCACCACATTTGTATCTCTTAGTGGTCAATTTCTCGATGAGTATGCCAGCTTGGGTCTTGGTAGTCCCATGAAACCGAGCTTTAACTCTTTCTAAGTACTCATTGGCGGTGTCACAATTTGGGAGTGCTCCCGATAGGCTCGGCAATGGTCGTCTTAGCTAAGGTGAGACATTTCTTATTAGATGTGTCCCATTGCTTTTTTCTCAAGCCGATACGTACATAGCCACTTGTTCAACATGAGCACGTTGACGAGTCTCAAAAGTAGCATCTTCCTCATTATCTAATCTCACCGTGCCACCGGCTCGGTGGGGACGCGGTGTGTCAAGTGCTAAGTCATCCTCATTCATGACAAAGGGCATCCTTATACTTCTCAAACCACGGCTTGTAGTTGGAGCCATTCAAAGTGGGGATCATTGCTCCCCAATTTGCAAGTCCTGAAATTTTAGTGACAAAGTTGGTGAGAACACTTAAAAATTGAAATAACTTAACATAAGATTGCATGTTTTAAATCAACGTTGGTCGAATTAAAACATACAATTCCTTCTACACTAATTCTACATCACCGTTGCGTAAATAGAATTAATGTATAAAATACTTAGAGACAAAAGCATTCATAATATTGATATCATCAACGTTGGTGAGAAAATAACAATATCATAAATTTGCTATCTGAGAATAATTGCTCTTAAAATTAAATTTCCCCGTTGGTTCCAATTTAATTAAAGAGACAACAAATAAGCGATGCGGCCGGAACCTAATAAATATATTTATAATAATTCGAGAATCTTAATTACTCTCTGAAAAAAATTTAATCCCGTTGGTTCATAAATTTAACAGAAAATAAACTCAAAACTTAACTCAAAAACTCAAAATATTGCTGAAAATCGTAAAGAAAAAATATAAAAACTTTTTTCATGTTTCTTAGTTGGGCGGGTCTAACGAATTTGGCCCAAAATTAAAAGCCGACCCTTGGCGAGTCGATCTCTTCTTGGCGTGAGGCACAGCCCAAAACCGGCCCGGCCCTTGGCGTTTTTTGTTACTCTTGATGCACGAGAAAAATGGAAAAACATTTCCTTTCTTATGCGGGCGGAAGGGCGAACCAAGTGGCCCGAAGCCGCTTCGGCCCAAAACCCGGTCGGCAAGGCACCGCCGACCGATCTCTTTGGGCCAAATGTGCCGCGAGCCCACGAAAGGCGTCGGCGCGATCTAAGCCGCCCATTCTAATCCGACGGTCAGGCGGCGGCGGAGGTATAAATCACCGGCTGCACGGAACCCTAACTCGATCCTTTTTCGATTTCTTCTCACTCCCTAGCAGCCGTGTCCAGCAGCGGAGAGAGACCGACGCCGGGCGGCTTCGGCCCACCGGTGCCGGCGAGAAGCGGCCGGCCGTCGCCCGCAGCCGCCTCCCGCCTCTCCTCATGTCCCTTTCCCTGTTTCTCCTTTCACCGCGCCCACCACAGAGCCCACGGCGGGGCGGCCGCCACCATAGGTGGCGGGGATGGGGAAGAAGACCGGCGCCACCGTGGGATGCATCGCCGGGCCGCAGCGTCGCGGCTATGCCGCGGTTCCGTCGATTCGTCCATCATCGGTGCCCTTAAGCCCGACGAAGGTGAGAAAGGTAGGGTTCCTTCTTCCCCACGCGGATCGACATTTTCGATGATTAGGTTTTCGGATCTCGGTGTTTTGTTCTTCCCGATTCGAAATCGGTTGTTATTCATTCTTCTAAAAGACTGACTTGACCCTAGGTTAGGGTTTCTAAGGTTCTAAAATGACTAATGGAGAGAAGCGAATTGACCCGATCTAGATCCACCGATTAGACCTGGCTCGCCGATACCCTTGTTAGAAATAAAACATCTTAGTGGATCTCTAACAAGTAGATCAAGGCGGGTGCGACTAATAACAAATGATGAACAACAAGTACTCATGGTCCTAATAGAATGTATTCTACCACATTTTCGACACTAGATCTACTAACGGTAAAGATCTACTCAACATCTTCTACACTCTAGTACATCTAGATCAGCGAATAGTAAAGACATGGGAGTAGATCGGGTACAGACCATCCTTGGCCTTGGCGTTGGTGTTGCTTGACTCGCCATGACTCCGTTGGCGACCTCCTCTACACTAGGCGGCGACGGTCGGTGGGGCGTCGCCCGGCGTCGGCCGACGCTAGCCGCGGTGGAGGTGCTTCCGTCCTTTGTTGCGGCAATCGTAGATCGGATAGGTCTAGGAATGTGGGTGGGGACTGTAGCGGCGGCGAACTTAGGGTACCGTGCCCCGGCGCCCCACCCTCCTATTTATATACCGCAGTGTGAGCAGGGGCCCTCCAACCATTAGTGGGTTGGGCTCCCCGATCGGGGCGGATCAAGGTTTTGGTTGGGTCCCTTGGGCCCAAAACAAGGGAGATCAAATACTAACAGCAGGCAGAACCAAGTATGCCGACACTCTTGGGAGCTCAGCACGACGTCGTGGATGCCGAGACAACCACGCTTTCTCTAGTGTAGAGGTCGCCATCACCAAATGCCACACCGCAGCAAGAGGATCGCTGCTCAACCGCTCTCGTGTGTCCCGGTTGCGAAACGGGGTGAAATATTGGTGATGCAGCGGTTGGAGTTCATTGATAGATGCATTTTTTTTTTAGAAACGATAATACCAAATGCAAGTTTGAAATCCCGCGGCTAACTATGACACTATCGCTCAAATACATCTGTTTTTTTTTTCGAAGTAATAGCTACACAAATTTCCATCATACTCCTTCCCTTATCTTTGTGGGATCCGATAGAGAAAGAGCTAGAGATCAGGACACTAGGATTACAGGCCTGTGTATGAGAAGAGCCCCGATCGAGTTGTCGGTGAGGTACGTAGGATAACAATTAACAAGTGTGTGGACTCGGATGACATATTGTATAATCCTGATACTGGTAGTTTGATTATCTGCGAGTATCTGAGCACGCTGTCCGTGGGCTGAGCCGACGAGGACTTCCGTTCAGTGCCGTGGTTCCTGCAGCGCCTCGGCCTCAGAGAACCGGCACGCGTGAAGTACGTGGCTGCTGATGCTGGTCACATGCATGCATGTGCTCCTGCTGATCACATAACATTGCCGTGCCGCCGCTGCCCAGCATCAGAGGCGAATCAATACTGCTTGTGCACGGTGAAGATAGATAGGATAAGGATTTCGATCTGCCCTCGATCGCTGTAAGAATCCTCAACTCCTGGCATGGTAATTTGAATTTAATTAGCTGCAAGGATCATTTGCGTATCGTCGTCCACGGTGTGTATCACATGGGCAGTGGGGGTATTCATCCGCGTCCACCCATGCGAGATTGATAGGTTTAGCTGGTGCCACTGTGATACCCTCCGACGATCCAGCAGCACACTGCTCAATAGTACGTGTGGCCTGATGCTCGTCCATATCACCGCGGGGTGATGAGGTCACATGTATGCATGTGTTCCTGCTGCTCACATCGCCACCATGCATCGGCCGGGACGACCGAGAGGCGAATCAAGATAGATAGGATAAGAATTTGGATCTGCCCTCGATCGCTGTGAGAATCCTGAACTCATGGTGTGGTAATTTGGATTTTTAATTGGGGGCAAGGATCATGCGTATCGTCGTCCACGGCGTGTGCAGAGAAGGCTTCAGCTTGGGGGGTGGGCCGTGGGGGGCTTCATGCCTTCATCCGGAGGTGTGATCGATGCAGAGATGGCTTCAGCTGGTGCCGCTGTATATCGTGTTAAGATACCCTCCAGCAGGCGGCAGCATCAGCGTGCAGCTCCTCGATTTGGAAGCTGTATTTTTTCCCATTATATAAAATAGTGAATTAATACAGTCGGATTCGCATCTCAATTCATTTGTATAATGCCACATTTCTGTTATTTTCGCTCATTTTAGTTAGCTTAAAATAGTCAAAAGAAGAGCCTTTCTTGGCAAGGTCAATAGTTTATGCACAGCTCCACTGGTGCTTCAGTTTTCAGTCAGGAACTTTTTTTTAGGAAAACAGGAGGGGATCCTCTACTGTGCTTTATTAAAAAGACTGAACAAACTTACAACGAAGTTCAAGAAATTTCAATGAGGAACTTAGAAGACTTTAGTGTAGAATCTAGAAATTAGATATTGGGAGGATCGCTATAGAGAACGCTTCACAACCCGAGCCTATGACCCTTATTGGCCACCTTCCCTCCGCGCCCGGTGCCCCCCCCCCCCCCCCCGGCTCCCCGCGCCCCTAGACCCGCCTCCTCCTCCACCAGATCCTGCCGGCACTTGCACCTTCCCATGTGCGCGGTCCCCAACCCTAGCCCATCCCTCTTCACCTCCCGCGCCGCCCGGCGTCAACCGGGCGACGGTGCCCGCCCTGCCTCCTCTACGGTTGGGTCTCCCTCCCTGCCCCCTTCCTTGACCCCAGCGTCGCCTTGCTTGCCGGGGCCCGCCCCGACGGCCGCTCGGGGCAGCAGCACCCGCCACCAACTCACCCCCAACTCCTGCAGGCGCCCATAAGCCCCCACCCCCGTGGCCTGGCCTGCTAGCGCTGGTGGTATTAGGGGGATGGTCTTCTGGCCATGGTGTGCAAGGGATAGGGTCGGTGTGCGGTGGTGCCCCATCGGCCTCCAAGCCAACTGCCCCCACGGTTGCCCTTGTCGGCGCCCTTCGCCTTCGGCTGAAGCGTCTAGGCCTCCGGTGAAGGCCTTATCCAGTGCGGAGAACATCGGCGCTCTGGCTTCGCCCATGTCGACAACAAGACAGGTGGTCCCACCCGCCGCCAGCCAAAAGTGGTGGACACGTCACTGGTTGGTTGCTGCTCCGCTGCGGAAGCCGCCGGTCATTGGTGTCGGGGTTCCATCAGAGATGTCCCTAAGGTCCTCCCTTTCTCTGGACGTGGCTCCCTTCATGCCAGTTTCGTGCAGTTGCTCCAAGCAGCGCCGCTGGGCGGATCATGACGGTGGTGCGTCTGACGACGAGTCATCCTCGTTCTACCTGAATGCTACCTACCGCAACCTGTTGTGCCTCGAATGCTGCCTCAGGCAGGTCCGACTGTAGCTCTGGGCCACAACAGAGCGTTTGTTGGGTAGCGCGACCCTCGGGCGGGGTGGAGGGCGCATTGCTGGTCGCATCCCTAGGCTGGTGAGCGACTTCCTACTTGGCCGGTGGGCCGGTCGGCGTTTACGCTAGGCAGCGCTTAGCTTGGTCGTCATAGAAGAGTCTCATCCCCCAACGCTGATAGGTGCCACGAAATTCTTCCCTGCCAAGAAGTGTAGCCCATGACGGCTTTGGTTCAGCCTCACCTGAGCCAGCAGGCGCTTCCCCAAAAGATCCCTTCAATGCTTTGTGATAGGTGCTTCAATTGCCTATCCTACTCGCACCGCGTTGCGACCTGCCGATTGCCACGACACTGTCTGCGTTGCCATACCCTCCACAACTTTGCCAGGGACTGCAGGTTACCCAGGGCCAATGCTACGTCCTCGACAAAGGGCCCTGGCCCACCACAACGGCTTACCTATGTAGGCGCCTCGCTAGCCTCCCTGACGGCTCCAGCTGGGGCCGCACGAAGTGCTGCGACATGCACCGAGGGGGCCTCGGTGAAGGTGCTGGCGATGGCGGACTACACCGGTGGTGGGGTCAAGCACCCTGCCAGCTGCCTCAGGTCTGTTGGGCTGGAGCCTTTGGTCGCCCCTTTACCAACCTTCAGCGTAGGAGATGCTACTGGCTCCGGCTAGGAAGAGATGGCAACATCGACGACGTTGTCTCCATCGCCTCTGTTGCCTCCGTCGCCTCCAACAATGAACACATTATGTTGCATCTACCACTGCAGACACCCAAGCCGAGTATGGTGGGACTTCGGTGGCAATGATCCTAGTCATTGTCGACCCACTATCGATGGCTACGCGTATGGACCTCGTAGATGGTCGCGGATTAATCGCTGATGACCTAATGTTGCTCGAGATTGCGACTTCGCTTGCTTGCGGCCGGGTCTCCCTATGGTCTCGACCGGTCGCACGAACGGACGAAGGGGACACCCCGCTGGTTGTTGGTGGTGAGTATTTGCCCCAATGGACACCACCTTCATGCCCTACCTCACCCTTAGCTACCACATTGCTGGGTTTGTCAGTCACGCCAAAGCGGTTGACATTCGACGACTCCTCGCACGTTGATATGGCCACGGTAGGTGACGTGGATTGGCCACCAGGCTTCGGTCTGATGTAGGCAAAACCAAGTACGTTGCCGCCCTTGGGAGGTCAGCACGATGTCGTGGATGCCGAGACGACCACACTTTCTCTAGTGCAGAAGTCGCCGTCGCCTAATGCCACACCATAGCAAGAGGATCGCCGCTCAACCGTTCTCGTGTGTCTCGGTTGCGAAACAGGGTGAAATATTGGTGATGCAGCGGTTGGAGTTAATTGATAGATACAGGGAGCCCTTCACGGCAACTACCGCGAGGATCCCAATCCCTCTCATAATAAAGAGGCGCTGTGATAGCTCTTTACAGGAAAGAGGCCAAAGCGGCGTGCCTCATCGTTGGCGGCGACTTGGTAGTTCAATTAACAAGTAACAACGTCTTTGCTCTAAAACATATAAGCATCTGATTGGTACCAGGCAGGTTCATGGTGCTTTCCAATGGCTGTGGAAATCTTGTCGTCACAACAAAAGAAAACTTTTCTTCTGGTTGGTTTTAAGTGATCGGTTAAGTACTAGAGCCTTTTTGGGGAGAAGAAACATGTCTCTTCCTGAATACTCCTGTGTCCTCTGCAACCTTGATGTAGATGAAGACTTAGCCCATCTGCTGTTTGATTGCCCCTTCTCCCAAGCATGCTGGTACTATTTTAATCTCATTATTCCTCATGGGTTGTCTACTGGAGACACGATTGCTGCCCTCAAGACTCAGCTGCAAGTTCCTTTCTTCATGGAGGTGGTCATCACGATTTCCTGGGCGATTTGGTGTCTTCGTAATGATGTAATTTTCAGAAATATTCCACACTCAGTTGCGAGGTGTCGACAAGTCTTCAAGCAGGAGTTTGCCTTAGTTATTCCAGTAGGGGCCCCCACCCCTCCGGTTTCATAAAAAAAACAAGTAATAACGTCTTGATCTCCTTCCGCTAGAGAGGGATGAACTGTATGTAGCACTATGTTCCCTCTAATGCGTCATCAAGAAAAAAAAAGAAACTAGATATTGGTTGAAAGATTACTGTTTTATCGTGCACAAGCTGTTGCAGTATATTTTAAAGCTACGAATTGCATTTTTTTTAGAAACGATAATACCCAATGCAAGTTTGAAATCCCGGCTCCGCTGCTAACTATGACACTATCCCTCAAATTACATCTGTTTTTTTTCTAATAGCTACACAAATTTCCATTATACTCCTTCCCTTATCTTTGTGGGATCGGATAGAGAAAGAGATATAGAGGACACTAGGATTACAGGCCTGTGTATGAGAAGAGCCCCGATCGAGTTGTCGGTGAGGTAGGATAACAATTAGGAGTAACATGTGTGTGGACTCGGATGACATATTGTATAATCCTGATACTGGTAGTTTGATTATCTGCGAGTATCTGAGCACGCTGTCCGTGTGGGCTGAGCCGACGAGGACTTCCGTTCAGTGCTGTGGTCAGTGGATCCTGCAGCGCCTCTCGGCCTCGGAGAACCGGCACGCGTGAAATACGTGGCTGCTGATGCTGGTCACATGCATGCATGTGCTCCTGCTGATCACATAACATTGCCGTGCCGACGCTGCCCAGCATGCATCACAGGCGAATCAAGATAGATAGGATAATGATTTCGATCCGAGCTTCCGTGATCATTGGATCCTGCTGCGCCTCGCGGTGCCCCTGCCAATCGTCAAAGGGGCACATGATCGAAGTACGTGACTGCGGAGGCTGGTCGAGGACGATGGGAGGTCACATGGATGCATGCGCTCCTGCTGCTCACATCGCCATGCCGCGGCTGCCCAGCACCACCGTCATGCAAGATAGATAGGATAAGGATTTCGATCTGCCCTCGATCGCTGTAAGAATCCTCAACTCCTGGCATGGTAATTTGAATTTAATTAGCTGCAAGGATCATTTGCGTATCGTCGTCCACGGTGTGTATCACATGGGCAGTGGGGGGTATTCATCCGCGTCCACCCATGCGAGATTGATAGGTTTAGCTGGTGCCACTGTGATACCCTCCGACGATCCAGCAGCACACTGCTCAATAGTCATGCCACGGCGTCTATAAGTACATGCAGAACACCCCTTAAATTTTCACATCGAGCGAGCTCAGCTATAGTCGTACACACCAAAAGCTAGCAAAGAAACAAATATGGCCTCAGGAGTGTTTGGTCTCCCCATTACAGAGGAGACGCTGAGAGCCACTGGAGAGTATAAGGAACCCATCACCCAAAAAGATGTTGCAGACTATGCCATGAAGATGATCAACGCCAGTGACAAGAATACCAACGCACAAAAGTTCGTCGACAACCTCAAGGACAGGTTCGTATAAATAAGCATGGTTTACATAAATTTAGACTAGCTACTAAATTAATTTTGGTTCACCTGAATGAATTTTGAACTTTCAAGTATATTGAAAATCAAGTTTTGTTTGTTTATGGAAAACAGACTCATATATATCCTCACCTTTTATCTACACGTGTTCTCCCAGATACGGTAATGGAATAAGTACAAAATGCCTCATCTACAATGCCTCCGGTACCACTCTCAACTTCGTCACATACAAAGATTGGCACGGCCATATCTATGAGACACCCCAGCCATCAGAGATTCAGAATGGACAATGGGGGGCATTCCTCCATGTCCACGCATCTGGAGCTGCGGTAGGTTCATCTGGTGCTGCCGTGTATCGTACCAAGATACCCTCCGATGACAGCAGCTCCTGCGATTGGTTGTTCGCTTGGAGCATCCCGTACATTGGTGACAACAGGGTAACTATATATACTGAGCTTATCTCAAAATATAATTAATAATGTTTTATACATGTTCGGATTCACATCTCTATTCATTTGAATCTAAACACAAGGCCCTAAACTCTACCTGGTCATATTCTTGTATTTTATCTGTGCAGGTGTACACCGAAATCCGTGAGAAAGACCATTTCCCTCAGCACTGGGATTATATCTACGATGTAAAGCTGGAAAATTCAGATCGCACGTCTACTGATGAAGGCTATGGATATCATTCCAATACAAGCATTGGTGAAGGCACCACCGTTAACGCGGAAGCAATTTTCAAGTTCCCTAAGTGAAGTCTCGTTGCTACCGGGCTTTTATGTGACGAGGGCATTTGAAGGTGTCCTTTTTATTGCTGTCTTTGTTGTGCATTTTCAAGCATTTGTAGCGTGCAATCAGTCGAGGGAAGAAGACAATCAAAGAAATGTACCGTGTACTTTTATTTTGAGTGTCTTCCCTTAATAAGTCCCCTTTCCAATGTCTTCCCTTAATAAATAGACTCTTTTGAGATGTACCTTCAGTTTTTACTATCAATAAAGTTATGGAATTTGGTGTTTCTTCTCCAGCTGTACATCACATTTGTGATTTTATACCCATGTTTTTTACATTGTGATTTTGCTCTTACTTCGTTCTAATGCTAGGTTTACCTGGAGCTGTTGTTTCCTACAATTGGTGTGTCAGGTAGGGGTCTTTCATGTACATATCTGTTCTTAATGTGCTTCAAATTGGGATTTCTTCGTCAACATCGTCGACAACAGTTCATGATCGAGCAGTGATTTCCTTATATCAGTAGCTGGGATGAGATTCGACGCAGGTCGATGTGATGGTGCCCGGCCTAGACTCAAGTGGCAGCCGCTAGCGTTCGCAGCATTGAGCGGTGCCGATGCAGAAGTCAAACTCCCATGACGTCCAACGGCTATTGTTGGTTGTAGTGCCACAAGCTATTTGTAGTGTTTTTTAGCACTCAACGCGCAACGGCGTGGTCTAAAAAAAAGTCTTTTTTAGCACTCTTGTAAACTCAGATGAGAGATCCATCTTTTTTTGAGTGAACATGAGAGATTCATCTTATACACAACTTCAAGTAAAAAGATTGGTTTGCTATTATTTCTATGTCACTTGGTGTTTGTCAAGTTGATTTTTTTGTCGCTACCGAGGAATTTATTAATTGCATTAGTCCATCACAACACATACTCGCCCCAGACAGACAAGAATCTTATGGCATAATCCTATAGCATCAACATAGATTTTGATTTTGAAATTTAGTTTGCGAGGAAATAATCCTATACGCTAGTTGAGAAGGTCCATTGTCGAAGGCTCCAACATGCGAGGGAGGAGGGTGACGTGGTAGCTAGGGTTTCTTGAGGAAATAGTGCGAGAGGAGGGAGCCTTCTTGCCCTCATCTACATGGCATTATATAGTCAAGCAAAATTTACATGCGACATGCCACTCTAATGGCGATAGTTATTCCACTTCTAGAGGACATGGCCCATATGAATATGGCAATGTCCCAAGACTCGCATTCGGCATTGAGGTCGGCAATGTCAACTAGTCGTCTATTTTGGCTTTGTGGGCGCCAATGTCATCCTTGACAGTGCAACTGCGGTTACACTGTCGAGTGTTGCTGCTCACCAACGGCTTGCTTCAGCAGAAGGCGCACGCCATCCACCCATCTTGGCTCCATCCGCGAGGCAGGTAAAGGCAGTAGCACTGTTGAAGTTGTGGTTTCGGAGATCAGCAGGAATAGAGCCTGTCGCCGAATGATGCTTCAGACGGGACCCAATTGGTGATGACTGGACTAAATAACAAGGACGCTAGTGATCCATCAATGTATTCACCAACCGTCTTACATTAGCATGTATATCCTCTTTTATAGGGCTTGTTATACTTGCTCACGTTATTTACAAAAATACCTCAATGACGGTGGCTGCATTCATGGTACATTCTTTACTCGGAGAGAACTACTTGCATGACATCCTCAATATCCTTCGTCCTAGGGCGGTTGCGCTTGTTGGGCCTCCGTCCGGCCCATTTCCCCAGCCGCAGGGCACGGTTTCCTAGTGGATTCAAGCCCCTACCGCTGCTTCTAGCCAGACACCCATAGACGCGCCGGTATCAGCCCCTAACACCTCCGGGCGGAGGCCTCATGAGCCCCTCTCTAGGAAACCTTGCGCCCGCACGATAGAGGCCCACGAGCGAGAGGTCCACCCGTCGCCCTGCCGGTAGTGAAGGCTCGCTTGGCGTCACACCGCTCCCCGTGGTGGAGGATATCCAGCATTCCCGCACAAAGACAGATTAATCAAGTGCTCAGTCGTTAGGGAATTGAGCCACCTTCGCCATCACGTAGTGTTGCGGCCCAATGTTAGTGCCTCGGGCCACGGACCATGTTCTTGGCGATGGTGCCCCTTGCGGGGCCTTCCGTCGGTGCCTCGTGATCCTTCTGGGCTGAGGCCATGTGGAGTTTTCGCCAACCCAGGCGCAGAGGTTCTACTTCTCGGCTCCCGGGCTCATGCTATTTCGCCTTTGGCTCGGTTTCGCACGGTGCCACGGGACTTGATCCCAGCCAGTAATCGCTATAGCATGGTTGTTCTTGGCATCCTTTGTGTTTGGCATCCTCTGTCTAGAAGCGGACGCTTGCGGCCACGGGATCGTGCTTTTCATCACGCTAGCCAGCAACAACCTCGCCGCTAATGGTACTGGCCACTTAAAGAGACATATGAAACTGTAGTGTGAAAAACTGATCAACATGCTAGGGTTCAATCTAGGCTTGCTCTTAGTGGTAATGGGCTAGGTAATTGGGAGTACAAAACCTGATGTTGCTAGAGTTGAGTTAGCTCGTTTGATTGTTAGACTTGATATGCCTTTGAGTATTGGTGAAACCGATGCTTGGCAAGAATACATTAGACGAGCTCATAATACTTTGTTTAAGAGTGTGTCCAAACAAACCACTACTAGAGACCTTGAGAAGCTGTTTGATGAACGTAGGGAAAGTGCTTAGAAATCATGTGTTGGCTGGTGCTTCATCCATTTGCTTTGACCGGTGATATTTGGAGTTGTAATGCTAAGGAAGATTATTATATTACTGTTGTTGCTCATTATGCTTCTAGTGATTGGGAGTTACGAGAAAAAGGTCATAGGCTTTAGACTGATTGATTGCAAACATACTTGGTGAGAATATTGTTGAGAAGGTTGGTACTATTATTAGGGGAGTTTGGTCCGATTGATAAGGTTTTTTTCTTTTACTTTGGACAATGGATCATCTAATTCTAAGGCTATGGATACTTTGAATGCTCTGTTTGGGGGATATTTAGGGCAAACTGTTTCTGATGATGACCCTGATTCTTACAATCTTGTTCACCAGCGCTGTTGTTGTCATGTAATAAACTTGATTGTTAAATCTGGTTTAAAAAGATTCAAACCATACTTAGAGGATTTCAGGAGAGCTATCAATTTTTTAAATTCATGAAATCATAAAATTGCTATGTTTAAGAACTTTTGCATTGCTCAAGGCATTAAGCCTAGGAAATTTGGTGTGGACATGGAGGTAAGATGGAATGCTACATACCTTATGCTCAAACATCTTTGCGAGGCACCATATTCTAATGCTTTCTCTGTTTTCATTAATGCTAACATTGGTGAAGACCTGTTGACTGCTAGGCATTGGTTAATTGCTGGACAGATATTACAGTTTCTTGAGGTTTTTTATGAGTCCACTATTGTGTTGTCTGGTGTTTAATTACTATCCAACCAGTCCACTTGTTATGAACTTATTGAAATTGCTAGCCATTTGCATGCTGCTGAACAAGATATTTACTTGCATACAATTGTCTATGCTATGAAACAAAAGTATCTAAAATATTGGCAAGACATACCTATGTTGTACTATAGATGCGCCAGCCCGCCCGCCCATTGAAAACTATAGATAACCATTCCAGCGGTGGTCACGGGCTGTAACGCTGGATGGGTACATGCAAAGGGTAGGTTTTCTTGCATGAAAAAAGACAGGAAGAGGAAGGGCGCTTGGATGGCTTGGAACACGTAAAGCAGGTATGTTTCATATGTTCATGTCGTTGTTTTCTGGGTGGGTCCACTTGTCAATCCAACAAGGGTAGAAGTTTTTATGGTGACAAAAGATTTCAATTTGTTATTTGTTTTATAGTATAGAATAGATATAGATATAGATATAGAATAGAATAGATATAGATATAGATAGATATGTCGATTAAAATTTTCTTTTCTTATTTTTTCCTATAATAATGGCAAAGGTGGGTAATTTGTTTCAAAAGCAGATCTAATGGTTATCGATTATCGAGCCTAACGATTTAATGGCTACATTTTTCTCATTAATCTGAGAATTTCTAGCATTTATCTTTTTGAGGGGGGCCAATTGTGCAACCGCCCCTCATTTTGAGTGCTAATTGCTCGTTTGGCCCCATTTTTTTAACTTTGCACGATTGCCCCCGTTTTCCAAACTCGAGCCTACCGTCCGCCCCTATATTCCCTTTCTGCCGGTGCAAAAAAATTTAGGACAAAAAATGTTTGGAAAATAGGAAAAATGGAAAAGAATGGATTGCCCCTTATCCTAAAGAAAAGGCAAGGGGCTTCTCTCTTCTCTCAGTAGGCACTCGGTTTCTTCCGGGCCGTGCGTGCAAGGGCGGCGTGCGGTGCTAGGTTTCGCCTGCTGGGCGGGCGCGGGGAGGCGTTGCAGAGCGGGCGGATAGGTGTGTCACGGCGGGCGTCAGCCGCGCGGCTAGGGGCGGGCGGGCTTCACGCTAAGGCGCGGGCGGGCGTCAGGTGGGGCGCCGTCGGTCGCCGCGCGGCGGTGCAACCACGCGCCATTGGTCGCATTTGTGGGTGGAGGTGCGGGTGTCGTCGGGCAGAACATTTGTGGGTGGAGGTCCTTGTTGGAAATATGCCCTAGAGATAATCATAGAGATGATTGTATCACCTTGTATCCATGATATATTATGTGTTCATGAATATCCATTAAAGACAACTTGTATCGATTGACAATTATGTGAATTGTTTGTGAGACTCTTTACTTGTATGGTTATGATACGTAATTGTCCCGGTCGAGTTCATGTGAAGACACACATGAATATTAGATCAGCACACATATTAGTTGATGACTATGTTTCACAAGTCATAGACATGGAGATGTCAAACTAATAGTGTGGGCACATGTATGACATGGGGTTTTGGATAGACCCAACATGAGATGTTATTATTGTCTCTTTACACATCATATGCGTTATGTCCTTAGACCACGAGATTGTCGTATGTACTCTAGATGTGAAACGACCTACTTAGGGACTATCAAACGTTACTCCGTGAATTGGGTAGCTATAAAGGTGGTCTTCGGGTTTGTCGGGGAAGCATCTTTGTGAGGCATAGTCAATCAAGATGGAATTGCCCCTCTCCATAAGAGAGAGATATCACTGGACCTTTCGATTGATTGGATCAAGAAATGCATGGCCGTGCTTGGGTTAAGTGTTAACCTACCGAGGTGGACCAAATATCGTGTGGCAAGGGAATGAATGTATGTGAGTTTGTGGTGGTTCGCCTCGATATGATCATTGCGCATACACATGGGAGTTGTGTAACACCCGTGTTTTTGCATCATTTTAAAATTCACTAAAAATTTGAACTTTTTGAATTACAACTAAAACTTGATTTATTTCCCGCTAAAACCAAAAACCCCGCTTTTCAAAAACCTGCGTTCCAACTCTCATCATATAGAAAATAGGAAACCATGTTTGTTGTTTGCCGAACTTTGTGGTGACCGACGATGCAAGGAAAGCCTAGATTTCAATTATGGAAATATATTGCATGAGAAATGATTTACAAGTTTATCTCTCGGGAATAAAAAACTGAACCTTGTGTGCACTATAGTATATATCACGAATATTTTCTTATGAGCACAACAAATAATTATCCTTGATAATAAAGTCGTGGAGACATACATGTGCTTGTGAGAATATTTATGGAATATATATATAGGCCACACACGAAATAAATGGGAGAAATGCCAAGTGTACACATACATATACATCTACTTATACAAGTACCTTGCATAAATATTTTCCATGAATAAAGGTCATGGGAATGTGTAAGTACCTATATAAATATTTATGATGTAAATTGTTTACACACATGTGAGAAATAAGGAGAGAAAGGATAAATGAGAAGGATAAAGGAAGGAGAAATAGAAAGGAAGAAGGAAAATGTAACTTCGATCATGGGCTCATTTCCTCCCCTTTCCCCCCTCCTTCCCGCCCAAGAGAACCGGCCTCCCTCCTCTCCCTCTCTTTGGCCTTTTTTTCGGGCCAAAGCCGGGCCGGGCTAACGGCCCAACCAGCCACGCCGCGGCCCGGCTCTCTCTCTCCCTCTCCCTATTTTGCCCGGCCAGGGACCCACGGCGCCCCTCGTCGTCTTCTACCTCCCGGCGGCGACCACGGCACGACAGGGGGAGACGTCCTCGTACTTCCCGCCTGCCCCGTCCTGGTAGAGTAGACCGGCGCACAGAGAAGGCATGAAGTCCCCTCACCGATGTGACGCGCTCGGGCAGAAAGCAGCTCGCCTCGCCTTGACCCGTGCAATCGCTCTCCTCGAAGCGCGGCGACGCGAGTCCGGCCATGGCCGCCCGACGATCGCCGCGCCATGCTTGAGCTGTTGGAGACGACGATGGCATAGCGCCCTCCACAATCCCCCTAACCGGCCAACGAGGCGATGACGCGCAGGCAAAGGTCAAGAACCACGCAGCGTCACCACGAGCGAGCTCGGGCTTTGCCGCCATGGCAGCCGCCGAACCACCACTTGTGGATGACGAGACGCAACGATGACCAGCTCACCGACAGCGTGGGCGCCAAAGACGGACCGAGGAACCAAATACCGAGGTCATCAATGGCCATGACGGGCCCGATTAGGAAAAGATCTCGCCGAGGCGGAGAAATATCCACGCCGGGCGAGTGCGGCGGCGAGGCTATAAATAGCCTCACCCGGCTCGTCGACCCGCCAATCCCCGCAAGCTCCGCCCCGGAAGTCCAGGACACACGGTGCTCGCCTTGGCCACCCCCCCCCCCTCCTCTCCTCGCAGAATCGCGATTGCCCCCAAATCGGGCTCCTTTGCCGCCGCCGCTAGGTCAGGAACCGCCGCCGTCTTGATCGCCTCCACGTCAAATTGCATGCGCGGTACACACCCTCACCCTCCCCTCTTCATTACGCACTTCTCAATCTGCCCTATTGGGCGATAGTTTGCCGGTGTCCGGCGCCGCCGCCAGCGGAGATCCGCGTGTCGCCGCCCGCCGTGGGTGAGCTACTCCGCCCGCCCGTCCTACTCCATCGATTCGGGGCGTCACAAGGATGCTAGCGAACCCCGCGCGAAGAACCGGCCAGGGATGGCAACTCCGGCGGAGTCCTCGGCGGCCCGCCCGTCGAGAGGCGCCGCGGGAGCGCGACGCGGCGTCGCCGTTACCGTCGTGGCGCCATTGGACCAGAACCAACCCGAGGCCGCCACGCCGCCTCCCCGTTTCCCTCCGTCCCGATCCGTTAGAGCGACCCCCGGCCCACGTGGAGCTGATGTGGCCGCCACGGTGGAGTCGGCTGGACCCACGTGTCACCCACGTGTATGCACCCATTCTGTGTACACTGGAAATTGCTACTGACCACCGGGATTGTGTACACAAAACGTTAAAAGTAGAGCTTCCCGTGTCGAGAAAAATTCCCGAGAAAATTTGTAAATTCATTATTTGATTTATAGAATTTTATCATGTAATTAGTTCCAATATTATTACATGATAAAATTATATTATAATATTACCCTAGTAATTTAATTAGGGATTAATATTGTAAATTCCATATCTCATGCGATATAACCCCGTTTCGCGTGAAACGACTTCCATAATTTATCTAAAATCTAGCTCTATGCATCTAACCCATTATCACCATAATGTTCCATGTTTGTTTTGCATGTCATAGTCCAAGCTAGGTTATCGCCGATCCTGGGTAGCTTTCGTCGACCGGATTAGGAGTTTCATCCGGATCAAGCGGCGACGTTCAACGCCCGGTGCCGAGTTGTAAGAACCTCCCAGGCAAGTCCTTACCCCCCCCCCCCTTAATCATGACCTTAATATAATGATGAATGATGATATAATATGATTAAGTAAGATCGATGTAACCCGAGTAATAAAGTGAACCCTCCAACAAAAGGTGAGTGGTGATTGTCTACATGGAGGTGGACTAATCACAATCGGGGATGAATCCAGCGGAGAGATGCTCGCCTCCCTAAGGACCGGTTCATAGACCTTCTACCTAGTGCGATATTTTCATGCGACCACACGCCGTTTATGGGGCGGTTTGATTCACACCCGTTGGGTTGAGGTATAATTGGGATCCAAGGTGGCTCTGGGCAGTGCAAACGATCGATTAGGAGCGAACATGGGGAGAGTGGCCCCATGGTCCGGTTGGCGTGGATGCTGAGTGGTCTTCCACGGGAAGTGTTTGGGCGCGGTGGGCGCGTGCTAGAGGCACATATGGATGATTTGAGATTGAGAGTGGTGTTGAAAGATAGGTTGGGTAATTAGGTATTACTGTAAAGCCGCGGGTGATTTGGTATCACCATATTGTCTAGGGTGATGCGTCGTCCTTGTGGTGGCGTGTTGTCCTTCCAACCCCCGAGAAGTCGTGGTGAAGATTATACCAACATACCTAGAGTAGCACTCTCGCCGGCACGGATCTCGTTAGGGTCCGCCGGGAAGCCATGACGGTGGCGGGAGGCAACACCTATCGTGTGGGGAAATTTGTACAACCTCTCGCAGTTACTTAAATCTATTCGAATAGCCACGTCCTTGGAATGGGCGAATGCTAGGCGAGAACATCTATGATTAGATATAACTAACCTTTTGAGATATGTGAAGGTGATGGTAAGATGAGATAATCAGGGGAACTAGTAAGAGCAGTTTTAGAGACTACGCTGGGGCCCAAACCCTTAATTTACCAAACCACCCTTGGTTTGGACTTTGCCGAGTACCTTTGTACTCACCCCTCTGTTTTTTCTGTACATCGGCATTTAAGAAGGTAAAAGTCGCCAAGGTAAAGGATACGGCGTGCGTAGGAGCCGTAAGACGATCGAGTAGGAGTAAAAATTTGAACCCAATTCCTATCCACTATCAAGATGCACGTGGAATAAGGAGAAGTGCCGGACGATATACCAACGCGCCGCAGCTTGGCTACTACGATATTCATAACCCAGCTAGGTGTCACTTCGTCACCATCTGTAAAGATCCTCTATCCTATACATTTCTTGCTCGGTATTAACTATATAACTGATTTCTCACTCTTTTGTGGATCGCTAAACGTATTGGTAGCGTGATCCACGCGCCAATCTGGCGTGATTAAAAGTCCCATTAAAAGTGGGGGTGACAGAGTGGTATCGAGCCGAGCTTGATATAGGATAAGAAAAATGGGTTGGCACTTATTTCGAAACACTACTTAAGAAATTCTACTTATAGACTTGTTACCCCTAAGTGTACCATTTCGATATCCATAGGTTGCTCACATGTCATCGACATAAAAACTCTGTTTTTGATGCAACGAGATGGAAGGATGGACACGCCGCAGATGGTTTGACTATTGCGGAGTTTCCACAACTCACGTGTCCAAGTTTTCACGAAGCCTAGGGTTTACTTTCGAAGCGGGTGTACTACTACCGTGAGTGCGCAATAGGTAGAGTACCACTATGTGATGTGCGATTACACATCTCGAAGCTTCCATACCACGATGGGCGCTTGAGAATCTTTCGGAAACGAGGGGAAATGAACGAGGGGCGCTTGCGGAAAGGTTTACGCGAAGGCACTCCAAGTATCTTGCAAAGGAGTTGAGCGGTACTTGATCAATCCCATGCCAAGTACTACCCAGTCAAGGACACGACCGCGGCAATATGGCGGCGAAACTTGGGGAGTTGAGCCGGCCACCCTCACCCGAAGCCGACTACACCTTGATCTCCTTTGCCCGGATACCTCATAGCACTTGGCCAAACTCTCCAAAGCACAAGAAGAGGCCACCATAATCTGAGGTCTATGTGGATAAAGGCAGAGACGAGGAGCTCGCAAGGCAAAGAAGACACGGACAACAAGGATGCCCGGATGGAAACCCTCAAGAAGGAACTAGAGGAGAAAGGCGCCATCATTGAAGCCCGAAGGAAAATGAAGAGAGTCAACGAAGGCCGCGAAGCCACTCGGAGAAGCTGAAGAAGAGGAAGAAGCGCAGGAAGCACTACTCACGCGAAGAGACCGCAAGAACCCAAGCAAGCCCTGCGCATGCCCCTAGTGATATGCAAGAGTACCCAAAGCGAGATCCCACCGATCCTTCATTATGTGCATGATGAGTCCTAAATAAGTATGCTTGCCTTAAGTTAGTAAACCGCAAAGTAGCATGTTGACCTAGCTATGGACCTTGTTGCTAGATTTCTAGTAACCTTAGTAGTTGTTCTTAGTCCTAGTGGTAACCCATGAGTCCAAACCTTAGTAGTTGCGAGAAGTCGCACAATAATCATCATGGCCGATCACCATGGGTGATGTAACTCTATATCATCTGTGAACCTGATCCGTGATGTAATATATTGTGCGCTTGTTGTTTAAATTCTGATGTGTTCCAATCTTTTCAAACCTATGGAAATTTTTCTCTATTTTTTTCGTATCATGGAAAATAATGGAAGAAAAACCAATAGGATCCGTGAGCGTTATGAAAAATTCTCAGTCACGAGTAATAAAGACAATAAACTTAGATTGCCGTGACACACCTTTTCATCGTCTCACACCGGGTAAGTTTGTATTGTGTTTGACACCGGTGTTATAAGGATGCCCCAAAAAAGTCTATCCCTACCCAAAATGCTTGCTTTCCCTCTAAACTTAGTTAGATAGATCCATATCGTACCTTGTGCTTATCCTCGGTCTATTTTAGTTCCGGTAGATTAGGAGTTAACCTACGGGAGACATGGCGACAACTAAGGACTCCACCGTAGCCGTTGAACGCACGGTGTTCTCCCTATACTTCGCACGCCAAATAAACTCGGTGACCTTTGTACCGACAAACCGTGGTAACATTGCGGACAAAGTTTGGCCGCCTCGCGCCCTAAAGTTACCGTCTTTGCTGTACCATTGACCCCGAACCAAGACCAGGAGCTACACAAGACACTACTTAGGGAGGCAACCAGTGCCATTATGTACTAGATGAAGCTGAAGACAAGGAGATTCCAGACCCATGAAGATCAGTTAAGCCAAACAAGGGGCATAATGACCCGGGACACGCAAACTAATGCTAAAGCCAGCATGTGACACGCAGCGGGACAACGACAATGCCATAGGCCCACAGCATGGGACACCCCACCGGTAAAAAGCCACCGGCCACACACTCTCCAAGGCGGACCAGCGCCGAGAGGTCAAGGCGAGCAGGGGAGACCCACTCCCGTTCCTTCTACCACGACCATCCAAGCTTAGCCGCTAAGCTTCCACCCTCCTACCACTATAAAACGACACCACCATCACCGTTACCCTCAACCCACTCCAACCATTCCATTGCTATCCTCCAACTACTCCCCTCACCACCGGAACCCTTACCCTCCACCCACGAGACCTTCCCCACACCCACCAAGATGGCCGGCAAGCGGGTTCACAACCCGATGCATCAACACCCCGGATTCCCCAACTCCTTTACACCACCATGCAACACCTTGGCATCTCCAGGCGCCCGAAAGTATGAAGGCCGCGAAGTACACGGGCTTCGGCACCTTGCGGCTGCGAGGTCACCATCTACATCGCCCGGAAAGCCGAGACTACCCCGACATCGCCGACGCGTGGAGCGTGACCGAGATCGGTTTCCGTTTCCCGACACCTATCAAGCCGCCGCCCGCCAAGCCCTTCGACGCCCTCCGCCACACCTCTGGAGAAGCCATCATCCGCACCCCCCATGAAGTACTTCCCGAAGAGAGGAAGAACGACCTGCCAGATCGCTTCGCATGAGGGCCTTAGAAGGTCCGAGATTGGTCATGGAGGAACCCGGGCGGCCTACCTACTACTCCTCGGCGAGCACTACGACAAAAGCGGGGCGTAGCTGCGGAGCGAGATCCGCTCGCGCGCGGCGGGGGTGAGAGGCTCATCCGGTCTCTCCCGATGGGGCTCGCCCCAAGCTCGAGAGCAAGTCGCCACGGCTGCGCGTCGAGACCGCGCAGCCGAGACACTTGAAAGGCCACCCAGGGCGCCACGCCCAAGAGGCGACAACCGCCTACCGCGTCCACGGATCAGACGCGAGGAGCGTTCGCCATGATGGGGACGGAGCCCACCATTCAGAAGGGATCCCCATCTACCCTCCCGAGGCAAAGGCGATACGCCACCCGTGCCGCCAACACCACCGGTAACCCCAACCACCCTTGGCCTCGACCGGGTCCTTCCTCTCACTTTCGGCCTCCCGGCACCGCCAGAAGAGCGACCCCCACTCCGCGGACCGCCGGCGGCCCTACGGCATCGCCGCCCGGGTCATCAACCTCGACGAAGTCGAAACTAGCCGCCTCCCTAGGGAGATGTATCGTAACCTTTCCAAAAAAAAAAAAAAAAAAAAAAAAAAGAGTTGCTCGGAGGAAAGGCACCAACGGAGAAACCTACGCACCGAAGAAAGAAGCCATGGAGCAAATAGATAGAAGTAAAACTCTTCTAAGTGGGGTAGATCCGCATCCAAAGGAAGAAGAGAAACATAAAAACGGGCTGATGTAAGCGGATAATGAGACAACAGAAAACTTAGGGTTACCCAACGAGAAGTGGTCACCCAAGTTCACGTCAATTGTTGCCCGTAAGAACCAAAGCAACAATCCCGACCAAAAAGAGGCGCAACCAGCGAGTAAGACAAAAGCAAAGGCCACAGAGGATGGAAAATTTTCCCTCACCTTAGAGGAATGAATTCTCTAAGTGGGGTAGTCGAGAAGGAAGATTGAAGACCCGAAGACCACAAAGACGAAGACGCAAGACCAAGGAAAATGGGGTAACAGCAAGTAATCATTGGCTAAAGGCATACCCTCCACACTATCGTGCCGCCCTAGGAATAGAGTAGCACGATAATAGTAGAGGCTCTGTAAAGACAGCACTGTAAGCAATGGAAAGTTTTTCCTCCCTCTCTCTATCTTTCTCTCCCGTTAGACCTTAATTAGGACCTTCGCTCTACGTAGACTAGGAATCTCGAGGGCCGAGATTCATCTAAGTGGGGGTAGATTTGTAACACCCGTGTTTTTGCATCATTTTAAAATTCACTAAAAATTTGAACTTTTTTGAATTACAACTAAAACTTGATTTATTTCCCGCTAAACCAAAAACCCCGCTTTTCGAAAACCTGCGTTCCAACTCTCATCATATAGAAAATAGGAAACCATGTTTGTTGTTTGCGAACTTTGTGGTGACCGACGATGCAAGGAAAGCCTAGATTTCAATTATGGAAATATATTGCATGAGAAATGATTTACAAGTTTATCTCTGGGAATAAAACACTGAACCTTGTGTGCACTATAGTATATATACGAATATTTTCTTATGAGCACAACAAATAATTATCCTTGATAATAAAGTCGTGGAGACATACATGTGCTTGTGAGAATATTTATGGAATATATATATAGGCCACACACCTAAATAAATGGGAGAAATGCCAAGTGTACACATACATATACATCTACTTATACAAGTACCTTGCATAAATATTTTCCATGAATAAAGGTCATGGAAAATGTGTAAGTACCTATATAAATATTTATGATGTAAATTGTTTACACACATGTGAGAAATAAGGAGAGAAAGGATAAATGAGAAGGATAAAGGAAGGAGAAATAGAAAGGAAGAAGGAAAAGCAGAACTTCAGTCATGGGCTCATTTCCTCCCCATTCCCCCTCCTTCCCGGCCCAAAGAACCGGCCTCCCTCCTCTCCCTCTCTTTCTCACACTCGGGCCGGGGCAAAAGCGAAACCAGCCCGGTCGGCCCAACCAGCCCAACAAGACGGCCCGGCTCTCTCCCCTCCCCACCCGCCGCCGGCGGACCCACCGGCGCCCTCGTCGTCTTCTACCTCCCGCCGGCACGACCACGGACGCGGGGAGACGTCCTCGTGCTTCCACCGCCGGGCCGTCCTGGTAGGAGGCAGACTCGGGCGCACAGGGGAAGGCACTAAGTCCCCGCCGATGTGGACGCGATCGCGCAGCCGCAGCCTCCCCTCGCCTTGACCCGTGCACGGCGTCTCCTCCCGAGCGCAGAGGCGAGTCCGACCATGGCCGCCCGACGGTACGCGCCATGCTTGAGCCGTTGGAGGCGGCGATGGCATAGCGCCCTCCACAATCCCCAACGGTAATTGAGGCGATGACGCCGCCGCAGGCAAGGTCAAGCGGCACAGCGTCACCACGAAGCCGAAGCTGGGGCTTCCGCCATGGCGGCCGAACCACCACCGTGGATGACGAGACGCAACGATGATGACCAGCTCACCGACGGCGGGCGCCCGGACGGAATTCTTGAGGAACCGGCCGGAGGTCATCAATGGCCATGACGGACGGGTCGGAAAAGATCTCGCCGAGGCGGGAATATCCTCACCGGGCCGAGTGCACGTGGTGAAGGCTATAAATAGCCTCACCCGGCTCGATCGACCCGCCAATCCCCGCAAGCTCGGGCCCCGAGTCAGGGACACCGCGGTGCTCGCCTTGGCCACCCCCCTCCCCCCTCCTCTCCTCGCGGAATCGCGATTGCCCTAAATCGAAGACTCGCGCGCCGCCCGGCTAGGGTCGGGAACCGCCGCCGTCGGCCGATCGCCTCCCGCGTCAAATTGCTTTGTTCGGGTACACACCCCTCACCCTCCCTCTTCATTTACGCACTACTCAATCGCCCTATTGGGCGATGGTTGCCAGTGTCCGGCGCCGCCATGTGGTGATCCGCCGTGGTCGCCCGCCCAGCCGGAAGGTGAGCTACTCCGCCGCCCGTCCTACTCCATCCGGTTCGGGGCGTCCACAAGGATGCTAACGAACCCCTCGCGGCGAAGAACCGGCCCGGGGATGGCAACTCCGTGAGTCCTCCGTGAAGCCCCGCCGTCGGGAGGCACGTGCCGCGGGAGCGCACGCGGCGTCGCCGATTACGTCGTGGACGCCATTGGACGAGAACCAACCCGAGGCCGCCACGCCGCCTCCCGTTCCCTCCGATCCCGATCCGTTAGAGCGACCCCACGGTCCCGTGGAGCTGATGTGGCCGCCACGCGGTGGAGTCAGCTGGACCACGTGTCACCTGCGATGTATGTACCCATTCCTGTGTACACTGCGGAAATTTCTGACCACGGGATTGTGTACACAAAAGCGTTAAAAGTAGAGCTTCCGTGTCGGAAAAATTCCCAGAAAATTTGTAAATTCATTATTTGATTTATAGAATTTTATCATGTAATTAGTTCCAATATTATTACATGATAAAATTATATTATAATATTACCCTAGTAATTTAATTAGGGATTAATATTGTAAATTCCATATCTCATGCGATATAACCCCGTTTCGCGTGAAACGACTTCCATAATTTATCTAAAATCTAGCTCTATGCATCTAACCCATTATCACCATAATGTTCCATGTTTGTTTTGCATGTCATAGTCCAAGCTAGGTTATCGCCGATCGCGAAGTAGCTTTCGTCGACCCGGATTAGGAGTTTCATCCGGATCAAGCGAGCGACGTTCAACGCCAGTGCCGAGTTGTAAGAACCTCCCAGGCAAGTCCTTACCCCCTTAATCATGACCTTAATATAATGATGAATGATGATATAATATGATTAAGTAAGATCGATGTAACTTTGAGTAATAAAGTGAACCCTCCAACAAAAAGGTGAGTGGTGATTGTCTACATGGAGGTGGACTAATCACAATCGAGGGGATGAATCCGCTCGGAGAGATGCTCGCCTCCCTAAGGACCGGTTCATAGACCTTCTACCTAGTGCGATATTTCGCACGACCCACACGTCGTTTATGGGACGGCTTGATTCACACCCGTTGGGTTGAGGTATAATTGGGATCCAAGGTGGCGGGAGGGCAAACGATCGATTAGGGAGCGAACATGGGGAGAGTGGCCCCATGGTCCGGTTGGCGTGGATCCGAGTGGTCTTCCACGGAAGTGTTTGGGCGCTGATGGCGCAAAGTGCTAGAGGCACATATGGATGATTTGAGATTGAGAGTGGTGTTGGCGGTATAGGTTGGGTAATTAGGTATTACCGTAAAGCCGCTGGTGATTTGGTATCACCATATTGTCTAGGGTGATGCGTCGTCCTTGTGGTGGCGTGTTGTCCTTCCAACCCCCGAGAGAAGTCGTGGTGAAGATTATACCAACATACCTAGAGTAGCACTCAAGCTGGTACGGATCTCGTTAGGTTTGTCGGAAGCCATGACGGTGGCGGAGGCAACACCTATCGTGTGGGGAAATTTGTACAACCTCTGCAGAGTTACTTAAATCTATTCGAATAGCCACGTCCTTGGAATGGGCGAATGCTAGGCGAGAACATCTATGATTAGATATAACTAACCTTTTTGAGATATGTGAAGGTGATGGTAAGATGAGATAATCCCGGGAACTAGTAAAAAAGTTTTAGAGACTCGCTAGGGCCCAAACCCTTAATTTACCAAACCACCCTTGGTTTGGACTTGCCGAAAGTACCTTTGTACTCACCCCTCTGCTTTTTTCTGAGACATCGGCCTGTGAGAAGAAGGTAAAGTCGCCAAGGTAAAGGATACGCGTGACGTAGGAGCCGAAGGCGATCGAGTAGGAGTAAAGGCTGAACCCAATTCCTATCCACTATCAAGATGCACGTGGAATAAGGAGAAGTGCCCAGACGATATACCAACGCTTCGCAGTTGGCTACTACGATATTCATAACCCGCCTAGGTGTCACCGTCACCACTCGAAGATCCTCTATCCTATACATTTCTTGCTCGGTATTAACTATATAACTAATTTCTCACTCGTGGATCGCTAAACGTATTGGTAGCGTGATCCCGGCGCCAATGGCGTGATTAAAAGTCCCATTAAAAGTGGGCGTGACAAGTTGACACGTCTTGCTAGAGGTCCCCGTCGGCTATTGGTCGAGTAGGAGTACTCGGGCCATGTCTATGTGTGTGCGTGAGCCCATAGGGTCGCACGCTTAAGGGAAGGAGGCCAAATTCAGATCTGATCCAATTAGACGAGGCTTAGGTTTACTAATGGGTCTCAGCTCGGAGCCTATTAGGGACGCCCTATATATATGAGAGGTGGGCACGGGGCTAGGTTAAGCCACGCCACTTTGGCAGCCGCCGCCCCACGCCCTTGCCTCTTGCTCCCTGCGGACCTAGCAGTCCCGAGGCGCATCGCTTCCTCTCATGCGTGTGGGATACCTCGGAGGTGCTGCATCTCGGAGCACAAGGCGACCAAACCGCACCGGAGGGACGGGACGTGAGCAACTGCATGGCATTGCTGCTACGCGCACATCTTCGTTGAGGGTCGACACTTCCGCCGCACCGCGGCGTCTAGTGGTAATCCCGTGATCTATAACTAGCAGTAGATCCTTGGTTTATGGGTAGAAAATTTTTATTTTTACGGCTAAGCGTAGCGATCCCGTATTCCTTCGGTCCCGACACGTGAGAGTAGCTGCTCCGATGCGACCAGCACCAACGGGCCCATCGCCCGTGATGTTCTCCTTGAACGCCGCCCACGATGTTCATCAGGGGTCCTTGGACAAATTGACGCCCACGTTGCCCGGGGTCGCCCCTCCTCTTGGTGCATGGGCGGCTTAGCGAAATGGCGTTGCTCCACCGAACGTCACAAACGGGGACGCGGCCGGTTGGGGTTGGTGCGAAGCACGCGTAGTCCACCGGTACACCGCTGGCGTGGCGGGCATGGGCGCCCGGCGGCAACGCCGCCGCCGCCTCACGGCGGGCGGCGGTGTGGCTGGGGCTATGTTGTGGGCTGCGCCCCCTCGGCCTCGGCTTCACGTTGGCGGTGGGCGGGAGGCGAGCATAGCCATGTGTGGCGGGCGGAGGTGGCAAATGAAGTCTGCCGGCGGGGCCCATCCAATCAAGGGCATTTGTGTCTTTTCCGCCTCTACTTTACAGCGTTATGTCCACTTCACGGAGCGAGGGGCAACTAGAGCCTTCGGTTTCAAAAGACGAGGGAAAACGTGCAAAGTTAAAAAAAAAATGGGGGCAAACGAGCAATTAGCCTCCGAATAGGGGTAGTTGCAAGAATTGACCTTTTTTCTACCGCGCCCCGGTGAGAATTAATGTAGTGGGCCCGTTGGAGATTATCAGAGCCTACCGATTTAATGGCCAGATGTTTTTGATTAATTTGAGAATTTCTATCATTTATCTTTTTTTCTAGCGCGTTTAGTGAGAATTAACGTGGTGGTCCATTGGAGCCTTCAATTAGTAATAGTAAAATCGCCTGATTGAAACTTAGATTGTTTCAATTGCCGACTCCCAAACAATAAAAAAAAATCGACACCATACTTTTTAGTGGGATTATCGATTATTTCCTTCTAGAATCTCATTATAATCATGTATTATTCGGGAGTATATTCATGAAGTATTCAGGACGTGCACAATAAAAAATACATTCATAAAGTAAATAAGATCTTGCCACTACCCCGCGCCTCGTCGTTGACGGCTACCTCCCCGTCAAAGGCACGTTCTTCGTTCTATATTGCAGCAGCCACCGCCGGGTATGGCCTGTACAGCCTCTACCATCACCACCGCCGCCCCATCGTGGCCGCCCTCTCCCTTGCCGACGCCGTGTCCCAGGTCGGTTCGACGTCGCCGAATTCCTCCGCTCCGACTCTGAGCAAGACCTCTCGACGCCCACCACCAAGACCAACACCGAGGGCCAACGCCACCTCGCCATCCTCATCCTGTTTTCTCAGCCCCCCACCCCGCCAGGCTCGAACACCAGCATCGTTCGCCGCCGCTGCCGGGGACGGCGACGCGCCGTCGTCGTCCATGCCCATGTCCACGGCGGTGGTGCTGGAGGAGGAGGTGGCGGCGTGGTGGGAGTGGTGGTTCGACGACCCCTTCTCGTTGGCGCTCTAGGAGCATGACGATGATAAGGAGGCGACGGAGGCCGCGGCCCCGTTGGCGCCCGGTGACAGGCAGGAGACTGAGATGGACACGGAGACGACGGGCAAGAAAAAGTGAAGTAGGTCCCACGTATGAGAGAGAGGGACAGGGGGATTCTATTTCTAGGGGTCCGAGACTAATTTGAGTGGGCATGAAAAATGAGGGGTCATTTAGGAGCCTCATTGGAGTTTAGTTTTTAGCTTAAACTTCTAAAATCTAGAGTAGGGGCCAACAGGGGCTTTAGCCGGAGATGCTCTTTGTCGGGGGGAAATCCTGACGATGGACAAAATACGAGTGGGAGGCTACGGTGCAGAAACAACGCTAGTTGAAACTTTGATTGTTTCAGTCACCTGATTGATACTTAGATTGTTTCAATTGCCTCATTCCCAAACAATAAAAAAATAATCGACACCATACGTTTGGGTGGGATTCTCGATTATTTCCTTCTAGAATCTGATTATAATCTGGTAGGAGTATATTCATGAATTATTATTCAGAAAGTGCACAATACAAAATACATTCATGCAGTAAATAAGATCTTAACACGAGGCTATTATTCAGGAGTGCACAAAAATAGGCACTTGCATGCTTACACAAGAGGTAGCTATAACCCTTCAATGCAACAATATAGTACAGCAGAAGAAGATATCAACGGTATTACTAGCAAAGTAGCATGATCAGTTTAGAGGTCGGGGTAATTATTCTTAACTAGACGAGCAAGTTGGAGACCATCGGGCATAGGAGCCACACGACAAGCGGTAAGCCCGTCTGTCATATTCACCTTGCTAGTTCCGGAGCTGAAAATCAAGTCAAGCAGCGCACTTGTAGCTATCCCAATGAGTGCACCGATTCCAAACCCTACGACTGATCCGATTACCGTGACAGCTGCAGAGGCGATTTCAATGTCAAGTGCTACGAATCCAGCTTCTATAGCAGCATCAACTACCTCACCGATCTCAAGGCCAACTACTGCGGTTAACGCATTCACTGAATCCCGAACTGCTGCCTCAATCTTATCCTCTGCTGTGTATATGTCCCACACCATTGCAGCTGCTGTAAAAACCAAAAATGCAACCCCGACTGTTCCCAAAGCTTCAACTGAGTAAGTCACCACAGATTTTCCTTGTCCCGCTTCCTCAATAATAGTTTCATATACCTGACCAACATGAAACATTGCTGTGATATTTTATGAGGAAATGACTCTACTTTAGTGTCCACTATGCTCAATTCAAACAAGGCCCTGTTCTTTTGTCATCAAATTGTTTCAGTTTAGGTCAACTTGAAAACTCCAAAGCTTGATAACCTCTTATCTGGATCATTTCCAAATGACTCAAGTACCATTGGAAAATATTTAAACTTCCAGATATTGCTATTATTTACTTATAGTTTAGATGGTTAAAATGGACTTTGAATCACCAGATTCAAAAAAACTTCAATTCAGTTTAGTTAAGTTCAACAAATGTTACTCTTAATATCACAACTTTCATCCTTTCTATATCCTGACCCTTCTTTCTTTATTTGACCTTTAGTTCACACTGGAGCACCACAAATCTTTTTATATCCAAATTGGAATAGTATTGCAATATTCAAAATATGTGAGAAAATGGTGTAATATGGGACCTTAATAAACATTGTTAACTAAGAAACTAATTTATGATAAGCCCGTAAAGGACAAGGTTTAGAGAGTATATATGTTCATACCTGCAGCTTTTTTTGATGTCATCCAAGTTTTTAAAAGGCCCATTAAATCCAAGCTTCGCCATATTTCTGCAAGTACCGTGGGACAAGAAGGAAAGCAAATGTTGTTACATGTACTAGTTAAGTCTAAAGTGTAAACAAAGATATAAGTTTTCTATGTGATTCCAAAATTCTTTTGTTTCTTCAATTGTCAGCAATGTTCAGCAACATTAAGCAAGAACAAAATTTCTACAAATTTTAGTAAAGATCAGTATCTTACTAGTTAAATATCCGAGTGATTTAATCGAACACTTTCAAGGTCCAATTTTACCAAGTTTGGTTCAAATGCCCCATTGTGTGAAATAATAATGATATTGATAATGAAGATGTAGGTACATACCGTTGCACAAGATCCTCAAACTTGATGTTGTTTTCCTTGAGCCATCTTGAGAACTGGTTTGGGAGAAAATGCTGAAACTTTTTGGCAGACTCAAGCGCTGCTTTCTTATACATGCCAGCCTCAAGAGCAAGGCGTTGAGCTTCCTTCTCTTGGGTGGCTGGATTGAGCCACTTTAGCTGCTTGATGAGATCATCACTGTGGCTCTTGAGCTTGTCAAGGTAGGTGAGACGGGTGTTGTAACTACGAATGAATTCTAGGGATGTTTCGATGCCTTTGGTGCAGTATTCATAAACATCTTTAGCAATATCTTGCTTGGTGGCATCCTTCTCGGTCTCAGACTGCACTATCATTTCCTGTGCACTCTCAAGGATGTGGTACACCTTATCACGGGCATCTTTGGCGTCATGGAGATACTTTTGTTGCTCTGCATATGACTTGAACTGGATCTCTTTAAGCTTCTCCACTTCTTGTCGATGGATCAAATCGGCTAGCTTATGCAGCTGCCCTGGACTTAAATCAACTACCTCACGAGACATGATGTAAGCCTGAAAATATATAGTGCTAGTTAATCATATATACTTACAACATATAACATACCAATAGTTTTTGGGTATATCTATTTCATCTAACTTTTGAGTGAAACTTATCATATTATAGTGTCTAAGATCATCATATTGGCCCATTTGGTAAACAGTTGTTCGCTAATTTGGTTGGCTTGTGTGACCGGCTCGAAAAGACAATTGTTTTGGGTTTATGTCTATCATCTTCTGTAAGCTGGTTGACATATGGTATTTGATAAATCAACTGCTGGTTGGTAGCATGTTTGTTTGTTTAAAACATAAGTAACAAGCTAAATAACTAAAGGCAACGTATCAGGTGCAAACCAACCCTCCGTGCAACCATGCAAACTTCTAATCTGGGCCATAGGATGCTGATCTAAGGCCGATCTAGTGTCAAATATCTTCCGAATTAAAAAAAAAAACACAAGACAATCAGCGAAGCCTTGCACAACAGAACGTGGATTAAAGACATAGACATATGCGACATACAGGGTTCACTTCCCAACACTTTGTGGAGTATGTCCTGCTATGGAGCGTGCTCAGCCAAATTCAACTACAATCGGATAGGGAGGATAGCATTACCTAAAAATTTAAGCCGGATAAAAAAAATCATAACAACATCGGCTTACCACATACAATTCTTTGGAGCAATGATGACAGATTTCAAGCAATTGATTTGGAAACTTTGGGCTCTACCAAAATGCAAATTCTTTGGAGGCTCGCAATCCATAACAGAATTTGGACCACTGATAGGCTCCAAGGGCGATGATGGACGAATAATCGTGTTTTCCCCCTATGCAGGTGCAGCCAAGAGTCTAGTGTTGATTTATTCCAAGACTGTTACTAAAATAGGCAAATCTAGGAGGGTTGGAATATGGTTGGCTAATGAGCAGCTGTGACTTGGCTCCTGAGAGCCAGGAGACTCGGTGCAAACTTGGTGAGAAACCTTCAATCGCACACCTTCAGTGGCAAGATGAGGATTACACTCCATCATCACTCTTGTCTGTTGGGAGGTGTGGAAAGAATGAAATGCAAGCTAAAAGCACAAGGATTCTGCAACTATGCAGCTACTCCAAAAAAGTCAAAACAAGGTGAGTCTAGGGGCAATGGCGGGGGCAAAACATGTCTCTAAATTATTATTGCACGCGTAATGTGAAGTCTCCTGAGACATTCGGGATTTGGTAGCGCTTGTATAGTGCCTTTTAGGCTCCCTTGTTTCTAATGCAATAGGAGCTCTCATGTTGATTCTGTTTAAAAAAACATTTTTGTTTGTTTCTGCGACCAAATCGACAAGCTAAAAAGCCAGCTACAAAACGAGGTCATTATGATATATGATTGTCATATTTATAAGGATCTAAATGTGACAGTTTGAAACCATAGCATGGCAATTTTAAAGTACGACAATTTTACATCTTACCATACCTATTTCAAAATGTAACATTTACCTGAATCTGATATTTTTTTATGAAATCATAAAAAGTTGATTTGACCCAAATGTTTCCAATATCTATCAAGCTACTAACTCAACACTATACTAACAAAAGAGAACAGTATATGCATATATAGCTTGAACTTGATACATGCTGTACATTTGAACTACAATGTAATTAGCTTTGATTTTAGCTGACTCCTATTCTCCCTATACATCTCTTTGGCTCTCTATATATAATCAACTCGGACGAGAAACCTTAGAATATATAATATCTTTTGTGTATACAGTGTGGTGTAGATACATAATATAGAATATAGCTATCAATCCATTATATTTAAAACTTGCCTTTTCAAGAGCTCAATGAGACTCCAATGATTTTAAACTGTGAAAAGCATTTCTAAAAATTTGGTTAACCTGTATCAATGTAATATAAAAGTTATCGTACTATACAAAGCTATCTTTAAAATGTACTTACAACATTTTATATGCAGAAAGTCCTTTAATTTGCAAATCATAAAAAAAAAAAAATCATCTGTAGACTTTATGAAATTAGTCACTGCTGCATGAAAATAAATTTTTAACATTCATATGCTACTTCCACATATCTTTACGTTAATTGTTCCAAGCTTTTTTTATCAAGATTTGACATCCCCATATACCCCACAAACTTTTGAGAATCGAGCTTGATGTGCACAAAGACTTCTTGATCGTCTTGTGTCGTAATTACGCTACATTTTATTGTTTTTTACGGGTCAGTTCGTTACGTCGATGGTTTTGAGTAGGCAGCCGGGTAAATGGTAGTTTGAGGATGATTGAATAGAAAACAGATGAGTTGTATAAAATAATTTAAATATTCTAATGTTCTAAAACAAACTTTCCGCACAACTAATAACTACTATTTAATAATAAAGATTAAAGTACAACGGAAGAGTTGTACCTTTGCTCTCATCAAAACAACATTATATCATGCTACTGCATCAACATGGATGTAACCCATTGATACAGCCAGACCTGGATTAAGAACTTGCATATTTCCCGGCCCATAATTAAAAAAGGAAATATACCCAGAATTAAAATGCAAAAAAAAAAAAAAAAAAAAAATCTGTGATACAATCCTTTCAATCTGAAGGTGGAGCTTCACGGAATATAGAAAATTTCAAAGTTTATAAGATGAGACATAAAATGGGGTCAAATTTGGCATCGGCGATCCTTGACCAACGAAATGGATATGCGGAGTCATTTTTTCAACCCTGCCTTTTCAAAAACCTTTAGCAAGTAGCGTACACTCTTCTCGACCCTATGTCCGGAGCGTTGACCCCATCGACCCATGAACTTTATGACTCTGGTTTATAATACTTTTTTTTTTTCTCATGTGTTGATTTCTAAATCAACTTTCACGAAATTTTCGCAAGAAATGTTGGCTTAATATAACATATACATATATATAAGTGTGTACTCAAAGTATATATAAGTGATTTAAATGGAGAAAAAAGTTGGAATCTTCATGGTTACGCGATACGCCGATGCCTATGACCAACTAGTTAAAGCCAATTGGAGAAACGGACCCATCTTCTCATAACTAGCCGGCACGTCTTCTTAAGGGGTGTTTGGTTCTAGGGAATTGGGAATAGGGATTAATAGAGACTAAAAATTACTCCTAGTTTCTCCCAAGAGTTTATTGGACTAGAGACTAAATAAGACTAAAAATTAGTCTCTTGTCTTCTTGTTTTGCAATTGATTAGGGACTAAATAGGACTAAAATTTAGTCCGTAGTCCTTAGTCCCTAAGGAACCAAATAAGGCCTTACTCCCTCCATCCCAAAATAAAAGACCTTCTCGCTTCCCGAGAAGTCAACGGTTTCAAAATGCCGGCAATTATATATTAAAATATATATATATTTATGTTGAGTAATTAGTATCATCGAAAGATCTTTAAGTCTAGTTTTTTTAACAAATTTATTTAAAAATTTAAATGTTGCACGTATTTTCTACAAACTTAGTCAAAGTTGAAAAAGTTTGACCGCACGCTTCCCATAGCGTCGTTTATTTTGGGACGGAGGGAGTAGTCACTAAGACTCACTCCCGAGAAAGAAAAATGCATTGAAATTAAAGTTTGCAAACTTGCAATAATTAATTAATATATGTTAAGGCCATCGGATGACAGGAGGCTCACCTTTGAGGGTTCAGGTTCACCTTTGAGGACGGATCAGCTAGCTTCACCAAATGGGAAGGGGCGGCCTGGGCAGGACTGCTTGTGAATCGAGACGGAGGATTGGTCCCTCTTATAGGAAGAACGGGCACGTGAAGTACGTGTGGCCTGATGCTCGTCCATATCGACGCGGGGTGATGAGGTCACATGTATGCATGTGTTCCTGCTGCTCACATCGCCACCATGCATCGGCCGGGACGACCGAGAAGCGAATCAAGATAGATAGGATAAGGATTTGGATCTGCCCTCGATCGCTGTGAGAATCCTGAACTCCTGGTGTGGTAAGTTGGATTTTTAATTAGGAGCAAGGATCATGCGTATCGTCGTCCACGGCGTGTGCAGAGATGGCTTCAGCTTGGGGGGTGGGGGGCTTCATGCCTTCATCAGGAGGTGTGATCGATGGCTTCAGCTGGTGCCGCTGTGTATGGTGCTAAGATACCCTCCAGCAGCTGGCAGCGGCACCAGCATGCAGCACCTCGATTTCGAAGCTGTATTTTTTCCCATTATATAAAATAATGAATTAATACAGTCGGATTCGCATCTCAATACATTTGTATAATGCCACATTTCTGTTATTTTCCCTCATTTTAATTAGCGTAAAATAGTCAAAAGAAGAGCCTTTCTTGGCTAGGTCGATAGTTTATGCACGGCTCCACTGGGGCTTCGGTTTTCAATCAGGACCTTAGAAGACTTTTGTGTAGGAGGATCGCTATAGAGAACGCCTCACAACCCAAGCCCGTGACCCTTCCTGGCCACCTTCCCTCCGCGCCGCCGGTGGCGCCGCACCCCCCCCCCACCTCCCCTCGCACCTAGATCCGCCTCCTCCTCCACGGATCCTGCCGGCACTTCCCGTGTGCGCGCGGTCCCCAACCCTAGTCCCTCCCTCTTCACCTCCCTCCGCCGGCGGCCGTGAAACCGGCGACGGTGCCCTCCACCGCCTCCTCCTCTGCGGTTGGATCTCCTCCCTGCCCCCTTACTCGACCCCAGCGTCGCCTTGCTCGCCCGGCGCCCGCCCGCGACGGCCTCGGGCAGCAACACCGCCGCCAACTCGCCCCCAACCGCTGCAGGCGCCTATATAAGCCCCACCCCCGTGGCTGGCCCCGCCGCACCGGTGGTAGTAGGGGGACGGTCTTCGGGTCAAGGTGTGCAAGCGATAGGGTCGGGCGCGGCGGTGGTTCCCCATCGGCCTCAGGCCAGCGGGCCCATGGCCGCCCCGTCGCCGCCCTCCGCCTTCGGGCTTTGGCGTGCGGGCCTCCGGTGAAGGCCTCATCCAAAGGCGGAGAACATCGGCCCTCTAGCCGCCCTCGTCGACAACAGGACATGTGGTCCCACCCCGCCGCTAGCCGAAAGTGGTGGACACGCCAGTTAACAACGAGGATTCCTCGGAGGATGAGGAGGACGACGTGTTGGTTGCTTCGCTCCACCGTGGAAGCTGCCGTAATTAGTGCCGGGTTCCATCGGCGGTGGCCCTAAGGTCCTCCCCTTTCTCCGGATGTGGCTCCCTTCATGCCGTTTCGTGCAAGCGCTCAAGCGGCGTCGATGGGCGGATCATGACGGTGGTGCGTCTAACGACAAGCCACCCTCGTCCTACCCGAATGCTTCCGCCGTCCGCCCCGCGGCCTGTTGTGCCTCGAATGCTGCCTCGAGGCAAGTCCGATCAGTAGCTCGGGACCACAGCCGGAGCATTTGCGGGTGACGCGAGCCTCGGCGGGGGCGGAGGACGCATTGCCGGTCAGATCCCCGGTGGTGAGCGGCTTCCTACTTGGCCGGGCGGACGGTCGCGTTTACGCTATCGGCGCCTTGGTCGTCATAGAAGAGTCTCATCCCCAAAACCGATAGCACTACCACATGAATGATTTTAGGTGGCTTTTTTTTTTTTTTCATTTAAACCGTCACCGAGCTAGGGTCACCGAAAATCGCAAATTTACCGTGGGCGTTTCCAATAACCGCCAAGAAAAAATGAAAAAAAAAAAAAAAATAAAAAAGAAACCCTAATGGGCTGAATCGGGCCGCCACCGCCGGATCCGCCCCACCGCCGGCCGGATCCGGCCGCTCGAGGAAGGGGACGCCCTCCCCAACCGCCACCGAATCCACCGCCGACGCCGGTGAAGCGCTGGGGAGGAGGTCCGCGCACTCATGCCGCCCCCGCGTGCCCCCCCGCGTCCGCCGTCGGTGGAGCCTCCCGCGGTCGCCCGCGCACCCGCTTCGGCCGGTGGAACCACCGCGCTGTCGGGCGCCGGTGAAGCCGCGCCGCCCCACCGGTGGAGTCGCCGCACGCCGTCAAGCGGTGGAGTCGCTGCTGGTGGAACCGCCGTGGGTGGAGCCGCCGCCGCCCACCCACCTGGTGGACTAGGGCCGCCCGCCCGCCCGCCGGTGGAGCCCGCCCGCTTGCAGTGCAGCAGCAGGTGGTGAGAGAGAGAGGGAGGCCGGTGGATCCGTCACGAGAGGAGAGGGAGAAGGGGCCGGTGGATCTGGATCCGTGGGGAGAGAGAGAGAGAGAGAGAGAGGAGAGGAGAGTGGTTGTTGTGAGTGAGGGAATAAGTTAGGGTTTTGGAACTCCCTCGGCTTATATACGTGCTCCCGTTTTATTGGGCTGAATGGATTTTCGATTGCGAATTGGGCCGAAATTTGGGCCTCATTAACCATTGCGGTTTTTATAAAAAACCGTCATGGTTAATCAATTTACCATGGCGGATATTATAACCGCCACGGTTAATCAAAAATAACCGCCACGGTTAATCGTGACATTAACCGTGGCGGTTTTCCAAATAACCGCCACGTAAAAATCATTTCTAAACATTGTGTAAAATCATTTATGTAGTAGTGTAGGTGGCACGACATTCTTCCCTACCAAGAAGTGTAGCCCATGATGGCTTCGATTCAACCTCACCTGAGCCAGCAGGCGCTTCCCCAAAAGATCCTTGCAATGCTTCGTGATAGGTCATTCAACTGCCTATCCTACTCACACCGCGTTGTGACCAACCGATTGCCACGACATCGCTCAGCGCTGCCATAGCCTCCACCACTTTGCCGGGGGCTGGCTGGTTGCCGGGGCCAATGCTAGGTCTTCGATGAAGGGCCCGGCCCTCCACGACCGACCTACGTGTAGGCGCCTCGCTAACCTCCCCGACGGCTCTAGCGGGGCCGCACGGTCTTTGCGGCGAAGCACCGGGGCCTCGGTGAAGGTGCCGGGCGATGGCGGACTACACGGGTGGTGGGGTCAAGCACCCGCGGCCGACCTCGGGCCTGTTGGGCGGGGAGCCTTTGGTCGCCCCTTTACCAACCTTCAGCGTAGGGAGGTGCTACTACTAGCTCCGGCTAGGACGAGACGACAACATCGATGACGCCGTGTCCATCGCCGACGCCGCCTCCATCGCCACTAGCAATGAACACGTGATGTTGCATCTACGCTGTGGACACCCAAGTCGAAGTCCGGTGGGACTTCGGGGCAATTATCCTAATCATCGTCGACCCGCTATCGATGGCTACGTGTATGGACCTCGTAGATGGTCGTGACCCTACTGACGACCCGATGTTGCTCGTGTGGTCTCGACCGGTCGCATGGACGGACGAAGGGGACACCCCCATAGGTTGTTCGTGGTGAGTATCTGCCCCAATGGGGACGAACAAAGTGGACACCTTCGCGCCCTACCTCACCCTTAGCTACCGCCTTTGTTGGGTTTGTCAGCCACACCAAAGCGGGTGATGTTCGACGACTCCTCGGACGTTGATATGGCCACGGTAGGTGACGTGGATTGGCTGCCAGGCTTCGGTCTGATGCGGTGTTAGAAATAAAACATCTTAGTGGATCTCTAACAAGATCAAGACGGGTGCGACTAATAACAAATGATGAACAACAAGTACTCATGGTCCTAATAGAATGTATTCTACCACATCTCGCGACACTAGATCTACTAACAAGAAAGATCTACTCAACATCTTCTACACTCTAGTACATCTAGATCTACGAATAGTAAAGACATGGGAGTAGATCGGGTAATGCACTCATCCTTGGCCTTGACGTTGGTGTTGCTTGACTCGCCATGACTCCGTTGGCGACCTCCCTCGCACTAGGCAGCGACGGTCGGTGAAGGGGCGTCGCCCGGCGTCGACGATGATGGCGGTGGAGGTGCTTCCGTCCACCGCTGGCAAGATCGTAGATCGGATAGGTCTAGGAATGTGGGTGGGGACCGTAGCGGCGGCGAACTTAGGGTACCGTGCCCCGGCGCCCCACCCTCCTATTTATATACCGCGGTGTGAACGGGGGGCCCTCCAACCATTAGTGGGTTGGGCTCCCCGATCAGGGAGCGGATCAAGGTTTTGGTTTGGTCCGTTGGGCCCAAAACAAGGGAGATCAAATACTAACATTCTCCCCCTTGATCTCCTTTTAATAACTTATCTTAATCTTAACTTAAAAACTTATTCCTTAAACTTCATCCCATTATAAAGCTATGCGTAGAGCGTGTCTCATCGTCACAGCAAATTGCCGTTAGACTTAACAGCTACAATACATCACTCTGATATGAAATAAAGTCCTAAAATCTAATTTTGGGCCCTAAGTGTCCAGGAATTATAGGCTTTCCATTAAACCCATGCCGGCTAGGTGTTTTCGAAACACATTGGGTGGTAAGCCTTTTGTGAGCGAATCCGCTAACATTTTATCTGTACTTATATGCTCTAGACTTATAACATGATCCCGGACTTTTTCCTTCACAACGTAGTACTTAATGTCAATATGCTTGGTGGCAGCACTTGACCTATTGTTGTGAGCGTATTCTATTGCGGGATTATTATCGCAATATAACTTAAGTGGTTTCTCAATGTTGTCTACCACTCTTAAACCGGGTAGGAACTTCTTAAGCCAATTCACGACCAGGGCCTCATAACATGCTACAAACTCCTCATACATTGTGGATGATGTAACGAGAGTTTGTTTTGAGCTTTTCCACGATATAGCTCCTTCTACGAGAGTGAAAATATATCCTGTGGTGGATTTTCTTTCATCTCCCGCATAATCTGAGTCTGAGTATCCTATTATCTTAAGTGTGTCTGATTTTCTATAAGTTAGCATGAAGCCTTTTGTGCCCTGCAAATAATGCAAGACTTTCTTAACTAATTTCCGTTGTTCGACGGATTTGGATTTTCGATATCTTCCAAGTAACCCGGTAACGAATGCTATGTCAGGGCGAGTACATATTTGAGCATATTGTAAACTTCCAACAGCTGATGCATAAGGTACTGATCTCTCATTTGTTCGAGCTCGACTTGATTCTTAGGGGACTGATGTTCCCCATACTTATCACCCTTGACAATGAGTGCAGGTGATGAGCCACACTTATGCATACAATATTTCTTAAGAATCTTTTCTATGTATGCCTTCTGAGATAGTCCTAATACCCCTTTACTTCTATCATGGTGAATTTCTATCCCCAGAACGAAAGATGCTTCACCGAGGTCTTTCATATCAAAGTGTGAGGACAAGAACTTCTTTGTTTCCAGTAGTAGAGTCATGTCACTGCTTGCTAGCAGGATATCATCTACATACAGGACTAAGAAAATATACTTACCATTCTTAAATTTTACATAGACGCAATTGTCCTCAACATTCTCCTTAAACCCAAACTTTCTTATTGTGTTATCAAACTTCAAGTACCACTGTCTTGAAGCTTGCTTTAACCCATAAATGGATTTCTTTAGGCGACATCCCATGTTTTATTTTCCTTCCACAACAAAACCTTTCGGTTGTGCCATGTATGCATCCTCCGCTAAGTCCCCATTAAGGAATGCCGTCTTTACATCCATTTGATGCAATTCTAAGTCATAGTGTGCTACTCGGGCGCCATTATAATTTCGAAAGAATCTTTACATGAGACCGGAGAAAAGGTCTCATTGTAATCAATTCCTTCTCTTTGCGTAAAGCCTTTTGCCACGAGTCGCCTTTTATGCCTCTCAATGTTCTCTTGGGAGTCATACTTAGTTTTGTATACCCACTTACAACCTACTTTCTTAGCTCCCTTAGGAATATCCACTAATTCCCAAACATCATTGGAATTCATGGATTTTATCTCATCTTTCATGGCTTCTAACCATTTCACTGATTGATCGCTTCTCATGGCTTCTTCATATGTGGTGGGGTCATCCTCCATATGAAATTCCTCGTTTCATATATTTCAAAATCATCGATATAGCTGATCTTCTAACTCGCTGTTTGACCTTCTAAGGCCCTCATTATTTGGCGCTATAGGGGGGCATGTTGTTCTTCCTCATGCACAACATGTGGTTCTAATGGATCTGAAGGGACGGGTTCCGCATTCTCATTTGTTGTCGGCATAGGTGAACTTACAATGGGTTACGGCACCATGGGAAAATCGACACCACCGTAGGTGTAGCAACAATAGGCAACATAAAGTATGATTCCTGAAACATTGGAGTAGGGGCATGAACCCGTTTCTCCTCAAGACTAATATCTCGTGCTACCATACTCCCCCTGATCACATCATCTTCTAAGAACTCAGCATGTCTTCTTTCTACAAACTTTGTATGCCTATCAGGGCAATAAAAGCGGTAACCTTTTGATCTTTCTGGGTAGCCAATGAAATGGCAACCGACCGCCTTAGGGTCTAACTTTCCTAAATTTGGGTTAAAAACTTTTGCCTCAGCAGGACAACCCCACACTCTTAAATGCTTAAGTGAGGGGACTCTACCTGTCCATAACTCATACGGTGTTTTAGGCACCGACTTACTAGGTACTCGATTAAGAATGTGAATAACGGTTTTAACGCCTCCATCCACAAACTTATCGGTAGCGTAGAGTAGCTTAGCATGCTTCTCACCATATCCATTAAGGTACGGTTTCGCCTTTCAGCCACTCCATTTTGCTGAGGATCTCCGGGCATGGAATACTGAGCAACTATACCATTTTCCTGTAGGAACTTTGTAAAAGGTCCTGGAACTTGGCCCAACGGGGTATGTCGCCCATAGTACTCCCCAAAGCACGGCCCCGATCTTACTATCTTAATTTTCTTATTATTTTGATTTTCTACTTCAGCCTTAAATATCTTAAACTTTTCTAAAGCTTCTGATCTTTCTCTAATTGCATAAATATAGCCAAAACACGAATAATCATCTGTGAATGTTATAAATGAATCATAACCATCCACGCTTTTAACAGGAAAAGGTCCACATATATCCGTGTGGATTATTTCTAAGTTCCCTACACTTCGCTTGGCATCTTTCTTAATTTTCTTAACATACTTTCCCTTAATACAATCAACACATTGATCTAATTCTGAGAGTTCTAATGGCGGAAGAATTTCAGCCTTGACTAATCTATCAATTCTCCCCCTCGAAATATGGCCTAATCTGCAATGCCATAATTTCGAAGAGTCATTCTGAAATTTCTTACGCTTTCTACTTACATTAGCATACGAGCAGGCATTCTCATTCTCATTCTCATTCTCATTGGATATAACATTCACATTCTCAAAAACTGATAACAAATAAAGTTTGTCTTGTCGGAAGGCAAGACCAACACACTTATTATCAAATAGTATCTCACACTTGCCATTACCAAAATGGCATCCAAATCCATCATCATCTAACTTAGAAACACTTATTAAATTTCTACGCAAAAAGGAAACATAGAGTACATCAGATATCCTAAGTACAAAACCATCTAATAACTCTAATGATAAATCTCTGATGGCTTCAACATCGGTTTGTACTCCATTTGCCACCTTAATTCTTCTTTCTCCTCTTTGCGGCGTCCTCCTCATAGTGAACCCTGTAAAGAATTGGCAACATGAATTGTCGCTTTCGAGTCAATCCACCAAGTAGATTTTGCATAACTTATATACAAGGATTCATCTACTAATGTAATAATATCCTCACCTCTCTTATTGCACCATTTCAGGAAACCAATGCAATCTTCTTGGCGATGGCCATGTTTCTCACAGAACATGCACTGATCAGGAGCCAACCATGGCTTCTTTTTGTTCACATACTGTGGCTTCTTATCATTCTGAGGAACCTGAGGAGCCTGAGCCTTACCATTTCCCCGGGAGGAGGAGCTGCTATCCCACTTCGGTTTCCCCGATGGGCTAGCATTCTTATTATAAAACTTCCTCTTACCATCCTTTACAAGGTTAGCGAGTCATTTCGATCATTCTTCAAAGCCTTAATTCTATCCTCCTGCTCCACGCACATGGCAATCACCTTATCTATGTTCCACTCATCGGGCATCATGTTGTAGTTCACAACAAGAGCCTCAAATTCTTAGGGAGGGAAGCAAAGATCGGATGATTGACAAATGGATCCGTAGAGGCATTTTCATAGCAAACAAGCTTAGCCGCTATGGTGCTCATCTCAAGTACATGGTTTCTAACACCACCACCACATTTGTATCTCTTAGTGGTCAATTCTCTGATGAGTATGCCAGCTTAGGTCTTGGTAGTCCCATGAAACCGAGCTTTAACTCTTTCTAAGTACTCATTGGCGGTGTCACATTCTAGGAGTGCTCCCCTGATAGGCTCAGCAATGGTCGTCTTAGCTAAGGTGAGACATTTCTTATTAGATGTGTCCCATTGCTTTTTCTCAAGCTGATACGTACATAGCCACTTGTTCAACATGAGCACGTTGACGAGTCTCAAAAGTAGCATCTTCCTCATTATCTAATCTCACCGGTGCCACTGGCTCAGTGGGACGCGGTGTGTCAAGTGCTAAGTCATCCTCATTCATGACAAGGGCAGCCTTATACTTCTCAAACCACAGCTTGTAGTTGGAGCCATTCAAAGTGGGGATCATTGCTCCCCAATTTGCAAGTCCTGAAATTTTAGTGACAAAGTTGGTGAGAACACTTAAAAATTGAAATAACTTAACATAAGATTGCATGTTTTAAATCAACGTTGGTCAGAATTAAAACATACAATTCCTTCTACACTAATTCTACATCACCGTTGGGCAGAAATAGAATTAATGTATAAAATACTTAGAGATAAAAGCATTCATAATATTGATATCATCAACGTTGGTCAGAAAATAACAATATCATAAATTTGCTAATACAGAATAATTGCTCTTAAAATTAAATTTCCCCGTTGGTTCCAATTTAATTAAAGAGACAACAAATAAGCGATCTTGCCGAGAACCTAATAAATATATTTATAATAATTTCGAGAATCTTAATTACTCTCGAAAAATTTAATCCCGTTGGTTCATAAATTTAATGTAAAATAAACTCAAAACTTAACTCAAAAACTCAAAATATTGCTGAAAATCGTAAAGAAAAAATATAAAAACTTTACTGTTTCTTAGTTGGGCCAGGTCTAACGAATTTGGCCCAAAACAAAGCCGGCCCGCAGGCCGAAGTCTGATATCGCACGCGAGGCACAGCCGAAAACCGGCCCGGCCCGCAGCTTTTTTTTTTTGTTACTCTTGATGCCTGAGAAAAAAATGGAAAAACATTTCCTTTCTTATGCGGGCCGGGGCGAACCAAGTGGCCCAAAGCCGCTTTCGGCCCAAAACCCGGTCGGCAAGGCACCGCACTGATCCCGCCTGGGCCAAATGTGCCGTAGGCCCACGAAAGGCGTCGGCGCGATCTAAGCCGCCCATTCTAATCCGGCCCGGTCCGGCGGTTTTCGGAGGTATAAATCACCGGCTGCCTGGAACCCTAACTCTGATCCTTTTCTGATTTCTTCTCACTCCTAGCAGCCGTGTCCAGCAGCCAGAGAGAGACCGACGCCGGCGGCGCTCGGCCACCAATGCCCGGCGAGAAAACAGCCGGCCGTCGCCAGCAGCGCCTCCCCGCCTCTCCTCATGTTCCTTTCCCTGTTCTCCTTTCACCGCGCCCCACACAGGAGCCCACGGCGGAGGCAGCCGCCACCATAGGTGGCCGGGGATGGGGAAGAAGACCGGCGCCACCGTGGGATGCATCGCCGGCGCACGCATGCGGCTATGCCGCGCGCGGTTCCGTCGATTCGTCCATCGGTGGTGCCCTTATGCCGACGAAGGTGAGAAAGGTAGGGTTCCTTCTTCCCCACGCCGGATCTGACATTTCTGATGATTAGGGTTTCGGATCTCAGTGTTTTGTTCTTCCCGATTCGAAATCGGTTGTTATTCATTCTTCTAAAAGACTGACTTGACCCTAGGTTAGGGTTTCTAAGGTTCTAAAATGACTAATCTGAGAGAACGAATTGACCCGATCTAGATCCACTGATTAGACCTGGCTCGCTGATACCATTGTTAGAAATAAAACATCTTAGTGGATCTCTAACAGTAGATCAAGACGGGTACGACTAATAACAAATGATGAACAACAAGTACTCATGGTCCTAATAGAATGTATTCTACCACATCTACTGACACTAGATCTACTAACAGTAAAGATCTACTCAACATCTTCTACACTCTAGTACATCTAGATCAACGAATAGTAAAGACATGGGAGTAGATCGGGTACAGACCATCCTTGGCCTTGACGTTGGTGTTGCTTGACTCCGCCATGACTCCATTGGCGACCTCCTCTACACTAGGCAGCGACAGTCGGTGAAGGGGCGTCGCCGGCGCCGACGCGCAGTCGCGGTGGAGGTGCTTCCCGTCACTGTTGCGGCACTGTAGATCGGATAGGTATAGGAATGTGGGTGGGGACTGTAGCGGCGGCGAACTTAGGGTACCGTGCCCCGGCGCCCCACCCTCCTATTTATATACGGCAGTGTGAACAGGGGCCCTCCAACCATTAGTGGGTTGGGCTCCTCCGATCAGGGAGTGGATCAAGGTTTTGGTTCGGTCCTTTGGGCCCAAAACAAGGGAGATCAAATACTAACAGCAGGTAGAACCAAGTATGCCGACACTCTTGGGAGCTCAGCACGACGTCGTGGATGCCGAGACAACCACGCTTTCTCTAGTGTAGAGGTCGCCATCACCAAATGCCACACCGCAGCAACAAGATTGCTGCTCAACCGCTCTCGTGTGTCCCGGTTGCGAAACGGGGTGAAATATTGGTGATGCAGCGGTTGGAGTTCATTGATAGATGCATTTTTTTTAGAAACGATAATACCAAATGCAAGTTTGAAATCCCGCGGCTAACTATGACACTATCGCTCAAATACATCTGTTTTTTTTTTCGAAGTAATAGCTACACAAATTTCCATCATACTCCTTCCCTTATCTTTGTGGGATCCGATAGAGAAAGAGCTAGAGATCAGGACACTAGGATTACAGGCCTGTGTATGAGAAGAGCCCCGATCGAGTTGTCGGTGAGGTACGTAGGATAACAATTAACAAGTGTGTGGACTTGGATGACATATTGTATAATCCTGATACTGGTAGTTTGATTATCTGCGAGTATCTGAGCACGCTGTCCGTGGGCTGAGCCGACGAGGACTTCCGTTCAGTGCCGTGGTTCCTGCAGCGCCTCGGCCTCAGAGAACCGGCACGCGTGAAGTACGTGGCTGCTGATGCTGGTCACATGCATGCATGTGCTCCTGCTGATCACATAACATTGCCGTGCCGCCGCTGCCCAGCATCGGAGGCGAATCAATACTGCTTGTGCACGGTGAAGATAGATAGGATAAGGATTTCGATCTGCCCTCGATCGCTGTAAGAATCCTCAACTCCTGGCATGGTAATTTGAATTTAATTAGCTGCAAGGATCATTTGCGTATCGTCGTCCACGGTGTGTATCACATGGGCAGTGGGGGTATTCATCCGCGTCCACCCATGCGAGATTGATAGGTTTAGCTGGTGCCACTGTGATACCCTCCGACGATCCAGCAGCACACTGCTCAATAGTCATGCCACGGCGTCTATAAGTACATGCAGAACACCCCTTAAATTTTCACATCGAGCGAGCTCAGCTATAGTCGTACACACCAAAAAGCTAGCAAACAACCTCAAGGACAGGTTCGTATAAATATGCATGGTTTACAGAAATTTAGACTAGCTACTAAATTAATTTTGGTTCACCTGAATGAATTTTGAACTTTCTAGTATATTCAAAATCAAGTTTTGTCTGTTTATGGAAATCAGACTCATATATATCCTCACCTTTTATTTACACGTGTTCTCCCAGTTACGGTAATGGAATAAGTACAAAATGCCTCATCTACAATGCCACCGGTACCACTCTCAACTTCGTCACATACAAAGATTGGCACGGCCATATCTATGAGACACCCCAGCCATCAGAGATTCAGAATGGACAGTGGGGGCATTCCTCCATGTCCACACATCTGGAGCTGCGGTAGGTTCATCTGGTGCCGCCGTGTATCGTACCAACATACCCTCCGATGACAGCAGCTCCTGCGATTGGTTGTTCGCTTGGAGCATCCCGTACATTGGTGACAACAGGGTAACTATACTGAGCTTATCTCAAAATATAATTAATATTGTTTTATACATGTTCGGATTCACATCTCTATTCATTTGAATCTAAACACATGGCCCTAAACTCTATCTGGTCATATTCTTGTATTTTATCTGTGCAGGTGTACACCGAAATCCGTGAGAAAGACCATTTCCTCAGCACCACTACAGGAATCCGCTTCTTTGCCGAAAGGCTGAAGTTTGCCGAAAGTGGCAAAAAGTCGGGCACTCGGCAAAGAGAGTCTTTGCCGAGTGCCAAACCGAGCACTCGACAAAGACCACTTTGCCGAAGTGTCCGGCGGTCGGCGAAGTATAGCACTCGAGGAAATCTATAAATTTGCCGAGTGCACGCACGGCGGTCGGCAAAACATTACACTCGGCAAAGGTTAGCGGAGAAAACGGCCCGTTCTCCGTCACTTTTGCCGAAAGTGTCCACCGTTAGACACTCGGCAAACTAGGGTCGGTTTGCCGAGTGCGTGTATACGCACTTTCGGCAAGCGGGGGTCTTTGCCGGCGTCCATCTGGCACTCGGCAAACCATTAATTTTTTTTGATTTTTTTAGTCCCATATTTTTTGTGTGGCATTAGTATAGTAGTTACATCTCATCTTCACAATTTGGGACAATTTCAAGTTGTTTTGCTATATTTCATGAATTATTTCTATTTTCTTGCATTTTACGGGCGACTCCAAATTTGAAGCTGCAGGTACATGAAATAATGGTATTTGGTCATTCAAAAAATGTTATTCATGATGTTTGGCGTATGCGGGCTCAATTCGGGCACTCGCGAAATTTCGAACATTTTGGTGTCGGAACATGACGAGTTACTGCGGGAAAGGTGTTTTTAAATTCTATAAAATCAAACGAAGTTCAAAAATCCCGAAACTTGGCGAGATGTCTTGTCATCTCATGGGGAGGCTGTGAAAAAATTTGAAAAAGTTTCGAGCAAGTTGTGGCGTCGGATGGCTAAAACCCGGACATCTCCACACTTTGAAGTGTGGAGATGTCCTGGTTTTAGCCATCCGACGTCACAACTTGCTCGAAACTTTTTCAAATTTTTTCACAGCTCCCCCATGAGATGACAAGACATCTCGCCAAGTTTCCGGATTTTGAACTTCGCTTGGATTTTATAGAATTTAAAAACACTTATTCCGCTTTGTAACTCTTCATGTTCAAGACCAAAATGTTCGAAATTTCAAGCACGAAAGTGCCCAAGATTGAGCCCGTGCATATACGCCAAACATCATGAATAATAATTTTTGAATGACCAAATACCATTATTTCATGTACCTGCAGTTCAAAAATTGAGTCGCCCGTAAAATGCAAGAAAATAGAAATAATTCATGAAATATAGCAAAAACAGTTTGAAATTGTCCCAAATTCTGAATATGACATGTAATTAGGGTACTAATGGCATACAAAAAAATATTGGGCAAAAATCAAAAATGAATGGTTTGCCGAGTGCCGTGCCTTAGCACTCTAAGCAAACAAGTTCTTTGCCGAGTGCCCCGTCCGCGGTGGCACTCGGCAAAGAAAGTGTATTTTTTTAAAAATAAACAAGTACCTTTGCCGAGTGCCGCTTTTCCCCGCACTCGGCAAAGCCACTTAAATATCCGGGTCCAAGCGGACCAATTTTCTTTCATTCTTCCTCTCCTTCACCCGCTCACGCCCGCCGCGCCTACCGCCGCCGCCGCCGACCCCCGCCTCGCGGAGCCGCCGCCGCCCTCCCGGCCGGATCCGGCCCCGCCCCAGCCGCCGGAACCCTCCCCCCCGCCGCCGGATCCGGGCCCGCCCCGGCCGCCGGAGCCCGCCCGCCCGCCGGAGGCCGCACCGCCCGGCCGCATCAGATCCGTGCGGGCGGCCGCCGGCGCCGGCGCCCGCCGCCCCGTCCGGGCGGGGGATCCACGCCGCCCCGCCAGAGCCGGCGCTCCCGGGCCCGCCCGGCCCGCCCTCATACCGTCCCATTCGGCCGGGAAAGTGAGGAAGGGGAGGGAAGGAGGGAGGAAGGGAAGGGAAGAAGAAGAGGAGGAGGAGGGAAGGGAAGGAGGGAGGAAGGGAAGGGAAGAAGAGGAGGAGGAGGGAAGGGAAGGGAAGAAGAGGAGGAGGAGGGAGGAAGGGGAGAAGAGGAAGGAGGGAAGAAGAGGAAGGAGAGGAGGAAGAAGAGGAAGGGGAGGAGGAAGAAGAAAGTGCTCGGACCGGTCGTCGTTCTTCGTGCTGCTGCGGTGATCCACGCCGTCGTCGCTCACCGTTGCTCTTCTCGTTTCTGTGGCCAAGGTAAGCCCTCCCCTTGTAGTAGTGGTTAGTAGTATTGGTTAGTAGTTGTTAGTACTAGAAGTTAGTTGTGTTAGTTGTAGGGTTAGTAGTAGTAGTTAGTAAGTAGTTGTTAGTAGTAGTTGTAGGGTTACTAGTAATTGTATATGTATGTGGTTGGTGGCCTTCGTGCCCATATTGGTGGTTGGTGGCCTTCGTGCCCATTCTCGGTATATGCATGTGGTTGTTGGCCTTCGTGCCATGTTTTTTTGCAGGTTTTGGGAACCTCCCCGCGAGGGGAGGTCTTGCCAAATTTTGAGTCGACACTAACTATTTTTTGGCCTTGTTTTGTAGGAGGACGTGGGAGGGACTCGGCGACCCTGCCGTCCTCGTGGGCGGGTCTTGCTGCATCCGCGTCTCCACCGACCCCGTAGGTATGAATCACCTCCGTCCCCGCCCTTGTAGTTGTCTTACATAGCGCGACCCGTTAGGGCGTCTCCCCGCCCAAAACAGATACAGCGTTGGTATGCGATCCGTGCATATCTGCGATCGTATCCGCTTCGGATTGTCCACGTTTTTTGGACAGCCCGTGGATGCGTAGATGGGTTAGCATCCATGCTCGTCCCGCCCGAGCCGGATTTTCGGCAAAGCACCTCCCCGTTGTTCTCCGGATACACACTCTCCCCGCCGGGACGTATCGAGAACAAATGGGAGGTGTCTGTCGAAAATCCTCGCTCGGACGGACCCGAGCATGGATGCTAACCTTGTCTACGCATCCTGGGTGGGATTAGGACCTATCCTCACCTATTAGATGGTAGGAACGCCATGTAGATGCAATTGCTGGTTATGTGGCTCGCTGACATGGGCGTATGATAGAGGATGGATAACCGTGAGTGGATGTACACGGGCTTCGCAAGTAAGAGCCTTGAATGGGTTAGGGGGACCGATGCTTTCCTGGAGCATGCATTTGGCCCACCGCTAAAGGGTCCGCTCGATGCCGTGTCCCCTCGTAGCAAATGTAAGAACAAGAAAAAACAACGAAAGGTTGAAATGGGCGTACATATTTACAACAACGGATTCGTTCCAAACTATAGCCATTTGGATCTTCCACGGTGAAGTCGATCGTATTAGAGAGGACGTGGTGAGGCCCCTCCTCGAGGAGTATGATCAAGATTAGGGATGGCGGAACATGATGGCGCACTTTCACGATGCACGTTCAATGGAGGATTGGAGGAGGAACCCGAGGAAACCGCAAAGGCGTTCTACGAGATGATGGAGGCGCACGGCAGCCCCTTCACGAGAAGACAATGGTTACGAAGCTGGATGCCATTTCACGCCTTATAGCGTTGAAGTCGCAATTGAGCATTAGTCGAGACGGCCGACACCCCCGTTGTCGATTATTGGCAACCGCTTCTGAGGGTCACGCCCCGTAGAAGAACACGCACGAGTCACGAGACTTCTTCGTGGACTCAAGATGCCGTATGAGTCGTACCACGCTTGTCCAAAGGGGTGCGCCCTATTTAGGGGAGACCTCAAGGAAGCAACGCGATCGCCCAAAGTGCAAAGCCTCTAGGTTTGTGGAGGTAGAATGTAGTGATGGCAGGAAGAAACAGTCCAAGATCCCGAGATGGTCCTACGACACCTTCCTTTCGCATCGAGGCTCCAACGGCTGTACATGACGGAGGAGTCCGCTAAACAAATGACATGGCACAAGAAGGGCAAAAGATACTGATCCCCGAGAAGTTGGTACACCCATCGGATGGTGATGCATGGAAGCACTTCGATAATATGCATCCCGAAAAAGCTATGGAGGCTCGAAATGTACGCCAGAAGCGTTCGCAACAGATGGGTTCAACCCAGACGGTCAACCGGGCGGCCCCCGTACACTTGTTGGCCCGTGTTCGTGATCCCTCTCAATCTTCCCCCGGTGTCATGTTTGAGCTCAAGCACTTTGTTCTTGACGCCGATAATACCCGGCTACAAAGACAAACTTTACAATGCATGTGTGGTACCTATATTCAATGCATGACTTCCCGGCTTATGGCATATTCAGCGCATGGGTGTGTTCATGGAGGTTCCCTTGCCCAACATGCAAAAATTTGTGCAGTTCACACTCGGCTTCTCAAGGGTGGCAAGTATTCTTCGTTTTGACAAACATCGTCAATTCTGCCCGAGAACCATGAATTGAGACTAGACAAAAAGCACTTCACGAAGGTGTTGAAGTCACCGATCCCATCCCAAAGTTTATGACCGGTGAAGAGGTCCTTGCCGAGCTAGCTGATCTCAAAATCGATGAAAAGAAAGGTGGTTTTGTTGGATATGGTACCACACACATGTGGACTTATATATCGGGCTTGACTAATCTCCCCTACTACAAGGATCTTCTTCTTCCACACAACATCGATGTAATGCATACGTAAAAGAGAATATCTCGAGGCACTCTTCGCAACAACCATGGACCTTAAGAAGTCAAAGGACAACGTTAAGGCTAGACTTGACATAGAGAATCTTTGGCGATAGACCAAAGCTAGTGATAGAGACCCCTAGCCCCGGGAGGAGATGGAAAAAGGGCCCGGCCGACTACATCATCAAAAGGGCCGATAGGAAGGAAGTGCTACAAAGTGGATGAAGACGTTATCGTTCCTCGATGGGTATCGCGGCGAACCCGGTAGGGGAGTGAACTTGTAGACTATGAAAGTCTTAGGGATGAAGAGTCATGACTTCCACATATGGATTGAGCGGATCCTTCTGCGATGACTCGGGGATACCTCCCCGAGCGATGTGGCGCGGCCCTGGCAGAGTTGAGCTTTTCTTCCGTCGCCTTTGTGTTAAGGAGTTATCTCGGGATGCGATTGCTGATCCGGAGCGTGCCGCACTGTGTTGATCCGCAAGTTGGAGATGATATTTCCACCTAGCTTCTTCCCCGTCGATGCAACACCTGATTTTGCACCCCGCCCAGCGAGGCACGGTTGGGGGGCCCGTGCAGTTCCGTTGGTGCTATCCAATCGAGAGGGCTCTCAAGGTACTTCGGAGAAAATGCGGGGAATAAAGCCGAATTGAGCCTTCCGTGGCGAGGCATACATTCTCGGAGGAGGTGTCGACCTTCACACAGGCGTACTATACCGAGAAACTTCCCGGCGTCCACAATCCTACCCCTCGTTACAACGCCGACGAGAGTTCATCGAACCTCGGCCTTTTCGAGAGGGCAAGTCGGAAGAGGAAGCGCAGGCTACCCACAAGCACTTGTCCTTTGATGAGTGGCGCACTATCATGCTCTATGTGTTGTTGAACCTTGACGAAACTGCTCCTTATCGCCAGTAAGTTGTCAATGAGCTTGTTCCATACGCCGTCACTATCCTCCACCTATCGACCCTAAACCTCCGCCTTGTTTTTCGGGGAATTTATTGGTCAACGGAGGAGAGGGAATGAGGCTCCTACCTTGCAACAAGAAGACAATCTTCTAAAAAATGGGCAGCCCGATTTTATTTCCGGTTCTCGCTCAAAGGTACCATCCAACTAACCTCGTTCCGACTATGATATTCCACTTTGGTCCTAGTAACATATAATGTAACGATCTACGTGGCCTCACCTTGCGTGCCCGCGAGATGCCGAAATGTGCGAAGATTTAAAACAGGTGGGCAATGGCTTCCCCCGTAGGGTCAACTCGTTCACCGCTTATGATGTGAATGGCTATCGCCGCACGCGAGAAGCTACGAGGAGAGTCGGCCCAACCGCAAAACAACGTGCACCGGAGTTCGACGCCCCGGCTTGGATAAGAAGGACTATTACGGCATAGTCGAAGAAATATATGAGCTCAACTTCGGGGGTCCTAAAGAGCTCAAGCTAGTGGTATTCAAATGCCATTGGTTCGATCCCGATGACACGAAAGTGGACCCTACGATTGGGCAAGTCGAAATTCGACGAGATTCCGTATATGGAGGAGAGGATGTCTATATTGTGGCTAATATACACGCCACACAAGTTTATTACCTCCCATGGGCGTGCCAAAAACACGAGGACCTTGCGGGTTGGTACCTTGTGCAGCAGGTATCGCCGCACGGTAAAGCGCCTGTTCCGAACGATGATGATTACAACCCTGACCCAAACACTGAAGAGTTCTATCAACCTGAGGGGCTAGAAGGACGTTTGGAGATAGACATTCTTTCGCTGATGGGCATGGAAGTAGACAACGCCATCGATGAGGACGAGGGTGATGAGGTGCAGGATGCTAAGGACCTGCAAATTCTTGAACGATGGAGGCCGGTGCGCCGAAGGAGCCGTGGAGGGCGATGCACATGCCGAGGACGATACGTGATGATGAGGATGGTGACATTGATGATTACAATAGTGGTAGCGATAGTGATGACTACATGCCGACCTTTAGGCATTCAAGGAGATAATTTCTAAATCATGTAATACTATTTTGTTATTATTGTTACCTTTCAATTATATTTCGTTCATTTTGCAATACTAATTGGTTTACTATTTGTTTTTGCAGGACTCGACAAAATGCCAGCGGAAGGCGGCAACGTCGATGGGGGTCCATCCATCTACGCGAGACCCCCACCCTCTCCCCACGCCGACGAGGAGGAGGCCGACGAGCAAAGCACTGACGGTGGAGACGCCGAGGCGCGGCCGACGTCGCCCGATCCACGAGGAGGCTTTGAGTTTGTGTCGCCGTCGGACGGCCGGGCCATCGTCGGGCCCGGCCGGGTCGTCGGGCCAGCCCTCGTCGGGCCACACCGCTTCGACTTCGGACTCGGTGCGAAGAGACACTGCCGAGACGTCCTCCTCGAGTGCCGCCGGGGTCTACCGGCGCGGGCCTCGAGCCTCCCACGAGGGCGATCCCTTTCCCCCCGCCCGGTGATTCGACAACGGTGACAAGTAAGTAGCCATTGATATTTTCACTACTTGTTCATATGACATGTTGCAAATCAAACTTCAGACTAACAATTTGTCTTAATGGCTCGTCGGCGAAGAATCGGTTGATTGTAAGCGGAGGGGCAGTTCGCGCCATATCAATGGCATCCGTGAGCTGGCTGATTAAAGAGAACTACCCCGGGCCGGGTGATCGTCGGGCGGCGAGGGAGGTTCCCCGGGACGTGGGACCACTTCGTGCGCGTGGAGGAGGCGCCCTTGCCGGGAAGATCAAGACGGACTTTTGGGTGAGTCTCGTATGCGGGATTACTTCACGCCGTTTAAATACTATGTTTCTTAAATAATTGAATGATACATGTTTTACGTATGCGTAACTACTTCACGCGGCGAGGCGGGGCGAGAGGCGGTGGCCGCTAGAGTGCGGGACGTGGTCCGTCGAGACCGACTCAAGGACCTGTACCACGAGGCGCGTGTTTTGTGCATCACCTCCTTCAACGCCGACGTGCTTGGCAAGGTGGTGAGGAAGAACAAGCAAGGGAGATGATGCTCAGAGGGAGACCGACCTCACCAGGGGACCAGTACATCGAGGTTAGTGAGAACGCATTTTTCGCATTCCTTCAATGAAAAATAAAGCGGACTTCCATTAATCCTCCGCTATGTCATGCGGATGTGTGGGAGTGGTGCGGCAAGTACAAGGACTGGCTGGGGGCCATTGTGGACAAGTGGCTCTTGGACGAGACGCACGAGACCAAGAGACTCCGTCGGAGATGTCGCTTGGAGATGGCAGCGCTCCACACCACCAAGGAGCATGCCCCTCCCGGTGTATATGAGAAGATGGGTACGATGCGATTTGATTTTTTTTTATTCAAGCGCTCAAATCTCTTCACTTCTAACCATCTCTCGTGTTCTCCTCGCGGATCGCCTTCGCATGAAAACCGGCCAGATCGGCGAGAGTGCGCGGGTGGGCCTTGACTCACGGCGGCAGAGCGACCGACCCGGCCAACGTCTACGACCCGGCGAAGGGGCCCGAGGCGTACCACCAATGCCGGCGTCTACCCCAAGCTTACCCAATACGCCGAGGCAAGCGGCGCCGCCATGGGGCGACTTCGATCCAGCCACCGCGCCCTGGACACATGCACGGTGATGAGGTTGGGAGGAGGGAAGCAAAGACGGCGGTTCTCGGATGGCCAACCGCGATCAACCCGCCCCTCTATTGACAGCCGGCGTGCCGCTCAAGGAGCACGACCTCCACCGACATCCCCATAGCACCTCGGCAGCTCGAGCTCCACGCGAGATGATGCGGGACTTTCGGGTAACTTCGGTTTCATCGGTCGTTCTTTGGTTTTACACATGTCCGCTACCTATGCATTGTTTCAATGTTACGGTTGTAATATTGCAGGCCGGATGGCGAGTTGAGGTTGGAGGTACAGCGGGCGGCCCAGGCGGCACGCTTTGAGGCCGAGGCAGCGGCCCGTGCGAGGCCCATCGGCGGGAGTTGGAGGCAGTCCAAAGAATACTCGATGCGCCCGGTGGGGGGCGTGGCGAGCTACTTCCTGGGGCCTCCAGATCCCCGGGTGTGACCACGCCTCCGTTGCCTCCCTCGCTGTTCGCTCCACCACCGTTTCCCATTCCTCCTCGCATGGACTCCGGTGAGTATATGTTGTTGTTTATTTATTTTGCCGGTGCGGCTCACTGCTTGGTACTAATGAGATCGCCTCTTCTTTTGTGCAGCCACGGTCGGCGGGTTCGAACCCGACTCCTCCGGGTGACCCTTCTCCACCCCATCCGGCCCTATCCGGTCGGCCCGACTCCACAAGACACGTGGCGGGTGGCGTTCCTCCTCCGGCCAGCAGCCAGCCACACTACGGGCTTCCACACACCCCTCCACACCACGGGTGGGCGTTCCAAATCGGCGCCGCAGGACGGGTGGTATCCGGGGCAAGGTGAGGACTCTTCGCACCCGGGGAGGCCACGGTTTGGGGCCGTGAAGTTGAGGTGGTCGTGATGGATTTATTTTCGATGTTGGACATGTTGCAACGCGTGATGGATCTAGTTTCGATGTTGGACATGTTACATTTCGTTTGGATGTTGGACATGTTTAATTTCGTTTGGATGTTGGACTATATGTGTGAATTTGTGATATATGTGGATTATATATGTGGATTTGTGAAATATGTGGATTATATATGTGAATTGGTGATATATGTGGTCTATGATATATATATGAATGCTTATGGTATATGTATGTGTTGATGGAGGCTGTGAATCAATAGAAACAGCAAAAAAAAAAAAAATCTCCCAGCTTTGCCGAGTGCTGGCACTCGGCAAAGCTGGGTACCCTGCAGCAGGAATGGCAGATTTGCCGAGTGCAGAGCTGGCACTCGGCAAAATGACCATAACTTTGCCGAGTGCCAGCTGCACTGCACTCGGCAAAGTGCATTTTTAGTTTTTCGTAAAACAATTACTTTGCCGAGTGCTGGGATACGGCACTCGGCAAAGTTTCAAAAAAACAAATCTTTGCCGAGTGCCAGACGTTCGGCACTCGGCAAAGAACCTTTCCATATTTAACGGGCGACGTCGGGTTCGCCGAGTACTGACATGGCACTCGGCGAACCCTTCGCCAACTGCCAGTTTTTGGCACTCGGCAAAGACTCGTTTGCCGAGTCAATCTTTGCCGAGTGGGGTTCGCCGAGTTTGGCAGTCGGCAAATCCTTTGCCGAGTGCAAAACTGTCTTTGCCTAGTGCGTCGGCACTCGGCAAAGCCACCGTTTCCTGTAGTGCACTGGGATTATATCTACGATGTAAAGCTGGAAAATTCAGATCGCACGTCTACTGATGAAGGCTATGGATATCGTTCTGATACAAGCATTGGTGAAGGCACTACCGTTAACGCGGAAGCAATTTTCAAGTTCCCTAAGTGAAGTCTCGTTGCTACCGGGCTTTATGTGACGAGGGCATTTGAAGGTGTCCTTTTTATTGCTGTCTTTGTGGTGCATTTTCAAGCTTTTTGTAGCGTGCAATCAGTCGAGGGAAGAAGACAATCAAAGAAATGTACCGTGTACTTTTATTTTGAGTGTCTTCCCTTAATAAGTCCCCTCTTTCCAATGTCTTCCCTTAATAAATAGACTCTTTTGAGATGTACCTTCAGTTTTTACTATCAATAAAGTTATGGAATTTGGTGTTTCTTCTCCAGCTGTACATCACATTTGTGATTTTATACCCATGTTTTTTACATTGTGATTTTGCCCGTATTTCGTTCTAATGCTAGGTTTACCTGGAGCTGTTGTTTCCTACAATTGGTGTGTCAGGTAGGGGTCTTTCATGTACATATCTGTTCTTAATGTGCTTCAAATTGGGATTTCTTCGTCAACATCGTCGACAACAGTTCATGATCGAGCAGTGATTCCTTCGATCAGTAGCTGGGATGAGATTCGACGCAGGTCGATGTGATGGTGCCTGGCCTAGACTCAAGTGGCAGCCGGTAGCGTTCGCAGCATTGAGCGGTGCCGATGCAGAAGTCAAACTCCCATGACGTCCAACGGCTATTGTTGGTTGTAGTGCCACAAGCTATTTGTAGTGTTTTTAGCACTCAACGCGCAAGAACGGCGTGGTCTAAAAAAAATGTCTTTTTAGCACTCTTGTAAACTCAGATGAGAGATCCATCTTTTTTGAGTGAACATGAGATTCATCTTATACACAACTTCAAGTAAAAAGATTGGTTTGCTATTATTTCTATGTCACTTGGTGTTTGTCAAGTTGATTTTTGTCGCTACCGAGGAATTAATTAATTGCATTAGTCCATCACAACACATACTCGCTCCAAACAGACAAGAATCTTATGGCATAATCCTATAGCATCAACATAGATTTTTGATTTTAAAATTTAGTTTGTGAGGAAATAATCCTATACGCTACTTGAGAAGGTCCATTGTCGAAGGCTCCAACATGCAAGGGAGGAGGGTGACGTGGTAGCTAGGGTTTGCGAGGAAATAGTGCGAGAGGAGGGAGCCTTTCTTGCCCTCATCTACATGGCATTATATAGTCAAGCAGAATTTTACATGCGACATGCCACTCTAATGGCGATAGTTATTCCACTTCTAGAGGATATGGCCCATATGAATATGGCAATGTCCCAAGACTCGCATTCGGCGTCGAGGCCGGCAATGTCGACTAGTCGTCTATTTTGGCTTTGTGGGCGCCAATGTCATCCTTGACAGTGCAGCTGCGGTTACACTGTCGAGTGTTGCTGCTCACCAACGGCATGCTTCAGCAGAAGGCGCACGCCATCCACCCATCTTGGTTCCATTTCCCGAGGCAGGTAAAGGCAGTAGCACTGTTGAAGTTGTGGTTTCGGAGATCAGCAGGAAGAGAGCCTGTCGCCAAATGATGCTTTAGACGGGACCCAAGGTGATGACTGGACTAAATAACAAGGACGCTAGTGATCCATCAATGTATTCACCAACCCTCTTACGTTAGCATGTATATCCTCTTTTATAGGGCATGTTATACTTGCTCACGTTATTTACAAAAATACCTCATGACGGTGGCTGCATTCATGGTACATTCCTTACTCGGAGAGAACTACTTGAATGACATCCTCAAGATGCTTTGTCCTAGGGCGGTTGCGCTGCTGGGCCGCCGTCCTCGGCCCAATTTCCCTAGGCAGCACGTCACGGTTTCCCTAGTGGATTCAAGCCCCTGCCGCTGCTTCTAGCCAGACACCCATAGGCGCGCTCGGTATCGGCCCCCGACACCTACTGGCGGAGGCCTCACGAGCCCCTCTCTAGGCAACCTTGCGCCCGCACGATAGAGGCCCACGAGCAGAGGTCCACCTGTCGCCCGCCGGTAGTGAAGGCTCGCGCGTCACCTGGCTCCTATGGTGGAGGATATCCAGCATTCCTGCACAAAGACAGATTAATCAAGTAGTCAGTCGTTAGGGAATTGAGCCACCTTCGCCATCACGTAGTGTTGCGGCCCAATGTTAGTGCCTCGGGCTACGGACCACGTTCTTGGCGATGGTGCCCCTTGCGGGGCCTTCCGCCGGTGCCTCGTGATCCTTCGGGGGCTGAGGCCATGTGGAGCCTTCGCCAACCCGGGGCAGAGGTTCTACTTCTCTGGCCGGCTCCCGGACTCGTGCTATTCCTGTCTTTGGCTCGCCCTGGGCACGGTACCCTGGGACTTGATCCCAGCAGGCACTGCTATAGCATGGTTGTTCTTGGCATCCTTTGTGTTTGGCATCCTCTGTCTAGAAGCGGACGCCTGCGGCCACGGGATCGTGCTTTTCATCACGCTAGCCAGCAACAACCTCGCTGCGGCGTTGCCAAGCCAGTACATTGTCCTCGTCAACCGCAGTAGGAATGGTGACGGCAACACGAACGGCGCTGACGCCGCCGACCACCACTGACAACACCAAAGGTTTTAAATAGCGGGCTATGGTGTTTAGCGGTTTATCTCTAAAACAGTTAATAGCAGAGCTAAATCGGTTTATAGTGGATTATAACAGCTAAATTGTATGTGTCATCACCTGCCTAAAAGGCTATAGCGGCATCGGCGCTGGTACCGTACATCCTGGACTGACACGTTCAAGCACCATTTGACAATAGCCCGAAACATGGCGTCGACCATCTTTAATTTCTAGCTTAGAAGGAAGCCTCGTCCATGGAGGCGCATCGGGCGACCTCTTCTGCCACTCCTACCTGAGTCTCAATGCGAACCTGAAAAAATTTATGTTTTTTTTTTTTTTTTGAGAAGCTGAAAAAATTATGTTTGGTATACCCAGACCACTAATTCTTGCTGGGGCGTCGAGCTACCACGCGTGTGCCGAATTGATGCTGCTAGCTTTGTTGAGCTCAGTCGGGCCACTGACAAGGAGCTGCTGTGCTGTTGGGCTGAGCATCCTCGACTGCCGTGGCTGCATGCTACATTGCAAGAAGGCCGCCGTGCTTGATCCTTCGGGCCGGAATAACAAATAGGCCGCGCCGGGCTGGGCGCTAGCCTTGCTTGCTTTCAGAGCCTCGTCGCCACCCACTGCCACTGCCACCCACGAGTGCCATGCTTGCTGCCAGCGGAAACAACTACATCCTTCGTCCACAAATAAGTGCACTTCTTTGACTTTTTATTAAACTTGTTTGACTATTCGTCTAATTTAATTTTTTTAATAAATATAACTTATTTTATCATAACATTAAAATATCTCTAATAATAAATTAAGTCATAATAAAATGAGTAATATTCATTAAAACTTTTTAAAGACGAATGGTCAAATGAGAATGATGAAAGTAAAAGAAGTGCACTTATTTAGGGACGGAGGGAGTATGATCTACTCCCTCCATCCCGTTTTTTTCTTGACGTCGGCGACAATAACTCATCTCTAAATTGTTGACGTTCCCTATACTCCATCGTGAGGCACGAGTAGACCATGGCGGGCAGGCGCACCGAAAGTGCACCGGTGTCCACTATCTCTGCCCCAGGAGGAGTGCACGAAAGTGCACCGCACTCTGCCCAGCTGGTGCCCACACAAAATTGCTGCGTAATAAAAAAAAAAGAAAAATGCCCACCTTATCCCCAAATCCATCCTCATCCTATTCCCCGGCCAGCGCGGTGACTGCCCTCTGCGCTACGCTCCGCCGCCAAGACGCGCCACGCTCCGCCCCTCGCCCGTGCAAGGCGCTCCACCGGCCCCGCGCCCGCGCCTTCTGCGCTCTCCGCCCTTAGCGCGCCGCCTTTCGCCCGGCGCTTGGCTGCGCTTCGCGCCCGCGCTGTGTGCTCCGCCCGTCAGCGGCGCCCGGCGCTGCGCCCTCCCACCGCTGCCCGGCAGCGCTGCGCTCGCGGCGCCGCCCGCCCTCCACCGCCTCCCGTCGCGCCGCCCTGCCCTCCACCACCCTGCCCGCGCGCCTACGCACCTCATCCCACGATCTGCCGCGCCCCCGAGCACACCGTTGCCTCCGTCGACGCCCCCATCGTGGTCGTCCACCCTTCCTTCGCCGTCATCCTCTTCCACCGCATCTCCCTCTTCCCCTTCTCCATCCATGAAGGGAAAGGGCTCCCAGCGTCAAGGCTGGTTTGCGACGCCGTCGTTTCCTCCCCAGGGGGAACCGGTCCAACCGGGCGAGGCGCATCCAAGTTGGGGTGAAGGCGGCCGGCCTATAAAGAACAATGGGAGTACCGGCGCCCAGCTAAGGTGATGGTCATCATGGCGATGTGGGCGGCGGCGGTGGGGAGTCGCGTTTCGTCCTTTGTGTTTTGGGGCGGCAGCGGAATCCCGTGATCCAACGACAACATTGGGGAAAGCAGCTCGAGCTCGGTGTCTGTCCCCAAAATGGGCGCCGGTGGTGGAAGGCTGAACGAATCAATGAAGCGGGCAGCCTAGCGTTGGAAGGGGAAGGAAGTCAGGTTGCCGAGGGCAGCGGCAGTAATGGAAGCCCGCAGCGCATCGTCAAACCCGCCGCATGTCGCCTTCGCATCGATAGCCTCGGTCGACTTCATGTGCTTCACTCAAGATGAAGGCGACATGGAGGTAGGCCTCACGGTCTTGATACGAGGAGGAAGGTCGACGCGGTGGTGGTGGCAGCAATATACAAGAAGGTGGAGATGGCCACGGTCGCGGATCCAGCTCGAGAGGTTGCGATGGCTGCCGGCGTCCCCGGTGGAGGCTGCCGACGCCCCGCGTGGAGGCTGCCGGCGCCCCTCGGAGGAGGGCGGCCGCCCTCGATGAACTACACCCGTGAGGTGCAAGTACAACTTGTCGGGATCATCTTCCATGACACCTTTCTCTCGCTTCCTTAGAATTTGTTTGCCTGCATGCTTCCACCCATAGTGATCAGTTTGTCATATTGCATATATGTGATGATGAACTAAGTGTTGCTTTTATGTGCTAGAACAATGCTGGCTTTTGGGGGGCTAATTATGCTAGTCATCTTAATGTTTGCTTTTTAGTTTGTGGAACGTCTATCTATGTAATTATGATGGGTTTGTATGATGCGAACTATGCTACTAAATGACTCGTAAGTGTGTAATTATGATGGGCTTGTTAGTTTCGATGTTGTTTAAATTAGTTGGCAAATCTTGGCTAATACGATGCACATCTTGGCTAGCTTAGCATCTGTATGCTTTTGTGGAAAACCCCATGGCGAGATGATTCCCACAAAAAAGCAATGATCTTAAGTAACTGAGCTGCATCAATATGTAGAACTAAATTGCATGAAACATTGGCATTGTTGACAAAGAACCATTGGCATTAGTTAACAGGATATACTGCAAACCAACCATTTTGTCTAACAATATAACCACTAAATAGAGAGGTGCAATCCCTCATGCCCATAAATGTATGATTTATATCCTAAGGGATAAGGTGACTACTAATAATGTAGTATTCCCGTTTAAATATGATCCATCCACCAGCTGTTCATCCATCATGTTGCAAGATTACATCTTGGTACTCTTAAGAGAGTTGTCCTAAGGGAAACTAACCATATCAGCAAACTTAATGGTTTAAATTTTTCAAGATGGTTCATAGTCACATACATAATGCCTGTGCAGCAGTTAGTCTTGCACGGGGATCCTTAACTAGTAATTTTTGTACAAAATCTTTTGCACTTGAAGTAATGTTTGGCCAAGGCTTGCTGTCAAGCTGGAGGACTGCTTTCATTGTTTAGTGCATTAGGGCTAGAAGAAAAAGAAACAAGCTACTGAGTTGTGATACGGACATGAATTTTGAGAGGCTGAGTTGTGTAAATAACAAAAAATAATAATTCTACATGAATTTGTGCTACGATTTTCCATCTATTTGTGCTACTATTTTCTTGTGAGATGTGATTCTACCTCTCAAAGATATTATTGTACTACGGACAATATAGAATGCCCGGCATACTGTATGTGAGTGGGTGGTTTGCTACAAGTAAGCATATCCTTGAACAGCAACAAATGTAAACATTTCATCCATTGGGTTACCTATTATCCACCGAATTTGGCCAAATGGATTTGGAGCAGAGTGGGGAGGGGACTGGACACATGATTGGGCTATGATGCTTAGGAGCAGTAGTTGTCTGCTCTCATACACAATTGAGTTTCTGATCCTTCACAACAACATACAAAAAACTTATTTGGTAGTAGTACGCTCTCATATTATAGGAGCAGTAGTATATTTATATATACATCCAAGTGTACAAGTTCAATAGTGCAACAACACTAGTGCTTGAAATTTTTTACAACGTAAAAGCATCATAACCGATGTTTACATGACATTTTACAACGCAAAAGCATCATAACCCGATGTTTACATGACACTTTTACAACGCAAAAGCATCATAACCGATGTTTACATGACATTTTTACAACGCAAAAAGCATCATAACCGATGTTTACATACATGACCATTAATTGTTCAACAACTCAAAAGCCCTTTGAACTAGCTAACTATCACAACTTAGAGCTTCGGGGAGCATGCCAAGTCTCTCTAGTCTTTCTTTGTTCATGTGAGGGATCTTGTACCTATTGCCTCCACCATCATGACTTCCATCATGCATCCTTGTAGTGTCGGGAATACCCTATTCAAAACAACGGGGTTGTAGTTTTCATATTCGTGATCACATTCGGATCGGTTCATTGATGGTTCTAGATATCGTTCTATCCGTTATTGATTGAAGAGAAGCAAAAACCAAGGTCCGGCAGTTCATATCAGGTGAATTAGGAGGCTGGTTATTAAGGCGTATATCTAGGCCTGTTCGGGCGACTACTAGCTTGAAATCTGCATCATCTTGTCGTACATGAGAAGGAGCATTGTCCTGTTGTATCCATATTGTTTCATGCCTTGATTCTGCAGGCCAACAAGCTTGAATAGCTGGTATTAGTTTTGTGATCATATAAGATCTCATAGTTTGCCTATCAACCTTCATGGTCTTTGTGATAGGTGTGCCCCTCGGTCTGTTCTCACTTCCCCTTCTTGCTGGTTCCTGTAATTATAAAGATTGATTAGCCACATATTGTTGCTTAAAATGAATTGCAAGAAGAATGTAGGGAATGACTAGTACCTCACGGACAAAAAGGCCATAACCCTACAAGCCCATTAAAATAGCATCTCCCTTCAAGCATCAAACCTAGGCCTTCCAACAGCAGAGTAAAACATGACTTTTTCAATGGCATTCTTGTTTTGCAATCGCCCCTATGTGGGTCTTGTTCATCCGGAGTCAAGTACATGGTCCTAATCTTCGTGGTACCATTGAACCACTTCTCATCTGTGTGAATAATGTTTTTCATATTTGGAACTTTGGATTGTTTGGCGAGTGCTTGCATCTTGCTTAGAGAGAACCCACCGCAGCCTTGCTTTTTTTGTTTGCTTCCTTCAAATAAGGCCTCAATGCATTGGAATGTCGCCGTAGCTTGCCTTCTTTGAACAACCTATGTAGAGAGCTTTTATTGATTTGAAGAGCATTTGCTAATGACTTTATGGTTCCCCTGCTCTCTAAGGCAATATCAGAACCCTACCGAGGTCCACTTGAATTTTTTACGACCACACTTCCTAGGTTTCAAAGAACCCGACATCTACTTTGGTATGCCTTGTGCCACACAATCTTTTGCTCTCTTCCATATTCGTTTATGTACTGTACGCCTCGAGGACATTGTGCTTGTCCGCGATGATTTGTGTGCTTTGATACGTTGTAATATGCCATTATCGCTTACGAAGCAAATCTTGATATATGTCCTGCCTTTGTCTCTGTGTCAAATCCTTGACTATATTTGTTGCTTCTTGTAGGGGTTGCCGATAGTCTTCGCCATCCGAGTCCGACAACTCCTCTTCATCAAACGGATGTTAACATCATTCGTGGTACACGCCAATGTCAAGGTAATACGACATCGATCAAAGGTATCTTCTTGTTGCTGTGGTGCATTTAAATCAAATGCATGGCTGGCACTGCCACGATACGTAAAACAAGCTTTTTCATTATAAGGCCTGGTCAATTATTGTTGCAAACATGACTTGGAACATTAGAGAAATAATCACCCGCATGCAGATTTTGTTCTTCTTCTTCTTCCTGTGGATCATTTAAATCAAATGCATGGCCGACATTGTCACCTGGTACAAAAGCAAGCTGATCGTTATGCTTGTTAATTGCTAACCTCTGAGGCTTGTAATTCTTCTATTGTATAGAGCAGTAGTGTATATCAGGTGCTATGCTCTGGCTGCTTGTTACCATTGTTCCTGGGTTTACTTACAATGTTTTAGTATAACTATGAGTTATTACTTCAATGACTTGCTGTTGTTCCTTGTATATATTACAGATAAGTGAACAGGTTAAGGGTAACAAGATCTAGAGACTGAAGAAAGACAAATAAACAAAGGTACCTCAACTTGCATCTTTATCTAGACATGTGCATGCCTTAAATCATGTCTTCCCAACAATTTAGTGTGATGCGTATGCATACCTATATAGTGGTTGCTGAGATTATTCAGTTTCTAAGTAATGGCTGCACTTGTCTGGTGTGAACAAAGGAACAAAGAATTAATTATGAATTTGTATGGCATGTGGTTAATTACATGTAGTGTAAACACAATTGATCCTGCAATGCTTTTGTACGTGAGATAAGCACTAATATTCAGGAGATAGAGAAATTGATTTGTACATAGTGATTCCCAGATGTTCCTAGTGATTATAGCAGAGAGGAACTAAAGCATCATGTGGTAATTTAAGAGGGAGAGAGAGAGAGAGAGAGAGAGAAAGGCTACAGAGAATACCTAGTACACATGAGTTTCTGGTGAGAAAATAGTAGTAATTGATGTTGCTTGTGTTTTCATGAGGGAGAAATAGCATTCTAATTTGATTGATTGAGAGAGAGAGAGAGAGAGAGAGAGAGAGAGAGGGCACTAGTACACTAAGTTTTGGATACAAACAAATGTGCTTACCTACATGGATTTCTGCTTGTTCATCATTCTGATCAGGCACCTCCTCTTCATGTTCGCCAGGGCTCCAGTTCAGATCAGGTACCTCCTCTTCTCCCCCTCTGGTGCTGTGTTCAAGTCTAAAGGCATGGAAGATGGATGAGAGGTGAATGGATCAAATGAAGGCAAGGGAGAGGGGTAGTAGTATTGTATTTCCTACTCGTACATGCTGGAGAAATGGCGCTGGTGGCTTTGAAATTTCATTTTGCCTTGGCTATGTAAAACTGGCGCTAAGTGTGCTGGCGCGCAATACTTTGAACTTTTAGTATGCATTGCCACTGTAAAATTGGCGGTTAAGTGGTGTTTGCCGCCGGCTGTGATGCCTCCTTTATGATTTATATATTGTGAAAAGTTGGATGGGACAGCTGAATTGTTTATTGTAAGAAAGTGATTTGGTGGGTGGATTCATGGCATGTGACAGTTGAGGAATCATTGCTTGTAGGGGTTGCAGGGTCATTTGGCGTCTCCTTGATATCTAGGGTTGAGTCCCCGACGTCAAGAAAAACGGGACGGAGGGAGTAGATCTCTTCTCTACAACTAAAACATGGTAAAAGTTAACGCCCACCCGGCTTCACCATGGTGCTGCCTCACTGCACGCCCGGCTTCCATGACTCGCCTCAAAAAAAATTTCCCGCCCGGCTGTGTTCGAATCCTATCCCAAAATTCCCCACCTTCCTACTCCTCACCCTCCCTCCTCGCGTCCCCCGCCAAAATCACGTGTCCGCCCTGCCCCTGCCGCCACCGCTGCGTCGGAGGGGACGCGCCAACGTCGAGCCGGTGGCGGGCCACCGCTTGCGTGCCGCACGCCATTGCACACGTGGGCACGCCAGCGTGATGGGGTGGCTGGCGCCCGGCAAGGTGGCTGGCATGGAGTTCCCGCCTGCGGCATATCGTTGGCAGCCAGGGCAGAGGTCGCTCGTCTTGCCGCCGTGCCCTTGTGCCCGCAGCCGAGCGTGGGAGAAGAGGAAGGCCTTCGACGACGACAGCGAGCGGCTTAGGAACCCTGCTGTGCTCAAACCCTATCCCGGCCTCGCTGGCCACGCTGCCCGAGAGAAGCACACAGACACGCCGCCGCCGCTCTCCGCGCCGCCCAGAGAGTAGGGCCGGGCCGCCACTCCACATCACCGCCAAAAAAAAGAGCAAGGCAGGCAGGCAGGGGGGATGTGTGGGATGAGGGGTGGTGGCCGGGCCGCGGGAGGGAGGCGGGCGCAAAGCGCTGGCCGAGGCGCTGAGCGGGCGCGAAGCCGCCGAGCGGCAGCGGCGCCTCGAAAGCAGACCTACGGCAAGCGCCGCCAACTCATCAAGGAGGTCCAGGGCCGGATCCACGAGATCCGCGCGCGCCTCCTCCGGGACCGGATCGGGAGAGGCGGAGCAGCAGAGCACCCAGCCGGCGTGTTAGCAACACTCTAGGATAGATCACCGATAACTCCAATCCAATAGCGGGATACAAGACCCCGGGGAAGGGAGGTCGAATCAGCAGAGGACGATACTAGAAGGTTCTAGAAGATCCGGGTACAGAGAGTAGGAGGCTTGGGGAGGAAGAAGAACAGTAGCTGGAAGGGGAGGAGGAATCTGTTAACAATTCATTCGATGCCCTCCGTGAGTCCACGCTGGTGCCTTTTTGTTGCTGGTTTGGCCTTGCCTTTGTTTTTGTCTGACAGCTTGGCCCCACCTGGCAGTCCATCCTACACATATATCCCCTGACATTCCCCCCTTCTTAAATTTCGACTTGCCCTCAAGTCGATACAATAGTTGCGAGCCACCGGATCCCATGGCACTTGTGAACATAATGACGCCACATTGGGACTATCCTGATGGTCATGCCTAGCAGGCCATGGCTTTGAGGACTTCGCTGCATCCAGATGGTAGCTAGAACTGAAAGAGGGCCATGGTGTTGGCTGCAATTTAGCTCCATTACACATGATCTTCAGTTGAATGGCGGCCATGGGCATCCAATCTAGAATAGTCAATTTGCTTGCCACTAAACATTGTTTGAGCACAATGTAGCAGACTGTATGCCAATTTAGTCCAGCTCTGAGTAAACAAATAGTTGCCAAATATGTGTCCAACACCAGTACTGAGGTCAGGGTGCCGTGCAACAAGACCTTCAACTCTGCTTTGCCTGGCTTGATGCCGTTCAGGTACCCAAGGTTTTCAGCTTCGGTCAGCAATATAAAAAGATTGATCATCCGACCTGACAACCCCAACCTCAACTTCTGTGGCTTTGAAGTCCTCTCTCAGTGGGAGCTTCAATTCTGATACTGCCATCTGAACGGTTTCCTTCTCATCATCCTTGCCCAAAATCATGATAGGCTGGAGATTGGTATGGTATCTAAATATGCAGAGTGTGAGCACCATATAGCTGACAGATTGCATCTCAGGACTGAAAAATTTCAGTGATATGCAGGCCTCCAATTCCATTTGAGAATAATGTAGATCACACTGACTTGGACTGAACCATTTTACAAAAATAGCAGAGGTGGTCTGTGACATGTCCAAGGATGTGTATACACTAAAACTTCTCCAGACCAACATACTAAAGAGGTCCCTTCGGTATTTTCCACACTCAAACATACAGCAGGAGGCATTTGAAAAGGGATGAACACTCACAAGCACCTCACATTGACACCTGATTTGGTGGCGACTCTTGGCAGTAGCCAGCCCCAAAGTCAAGACAACATCCTTAAGCTGACTACCTTTAGCTGAGACATCAACAGCATGTATCCTTGCTACTTGAATTGGACAACACATGAACCATGTGCAGGTCAACCATAAGTCTGCAAAGGAGAGTAATATATAAGCACAAGATGACTGAAGCCAGTGAACTGTCTTCCTGCAAATGAGTCCATCCTGCACTGCAGTTTGAAGTGACTCAAACCAACGCTTCCAACACAACAGCATAGCTTCGGACAATTGCCAGAGTTGCAAATATGTAAGCCGACACACCATATGATCCTTTGGAGGAAATGAGTACTCAACAATCAAACTCTCATTGGTACCAACATCAATGGAATGCACCCCAATGAAATCAGAAGATAACTTGTGATTGACGCATGGCAGTCCACTCAGATGGCAGCTGCTCTGAATTTTCCCAACAGTCAGAAAATGGTCCATATTAGCAGCTGAATTCTCATACACAAGGATTGGCCAGACAAAGATTTGCAACATGACTTCAAGCAAGAAACACTGACAATTGCCACCACACTTCCGCTGTACTAGCTCGAGAATCAGCCCACAAGCAATAAGACTCACAGATATCTGTGTAGTTGGTGCACAACAGAGAAGAACTGTAATGGCTTCGTCACCATATAAGATTAGAAATGACAGTACTATGTCAGCAAACCACTTGGGCACCATTAATCTATCCTTCTGCCCAGCAAGGCTAAAAGTACCACCACACTGTTGTTGCATTTCTTCCTGATGAATGAGCACAGATCTGAGATATTGGTGAGCTAAGGGTGGCCATGAAATTGATGTGTATCATTACTGCCACATTCGAACTCAACTTGCATGTGTGGGGACACTGACCATATGACATCTGGTTCGCATTGAGAAGATTATCATCCACTAGTACGTGCATACCTTGCTTGCTGAACACAGCTTGAGAGGGTGGCACCGATTGAAGTACACACAGGCTGATGCAGATTCGCGAGTGGTTGCCGCCCACGCGGATGTCGCCTTCAGGGAGGAGCACCGCTTGCTGGTGTCGAGGAAGTAGATGCCACCGGCTGGGCAATTTGTCGAACAGGTGGAGCACGCCACGCAATCCATGCCAGCAACCCACCACCAGCTGCGAGGAGCTTAGCGGCTTCTGCGAGACCCGCCGACGCCGGCGCGCGGTCAAGTGGGCTCGTCGAAGTGGGCGGACGCCGAACTCCGGCCGTCGCCGAGGGACCCGTCGTAGCTAGCGGATAGTGCCGCGAGGTCATGGACGGAGCTGAACGCCATGACGCTGGTGGCGAAGGAGCCGAATGGCCGCCACCTCCTGCGGCTCCAACAGCATCAACGCGAGCACCCCGCCGCTCGCGAAGTTCCCCTCGTCGGGCGCCACCGGGCGAGGCGCCGTGGTCGGCGTTGCCTGGGTTGGGATCGAAGACAATGATGACGGCATGGTCCCCGCGGCTGTGGCCGGGCGAGGTCTGGGAGGTGCTTTGCGCTAAGGTCCATAGGAACGACGCTCGAGACGATGAACATTTAACTCGCCGGCTTCCACACGCAGGGCGCAGTCAGAAAGTGGCCTCCAAATGTGGGCCGGAAAGTATCGCGTGCGCGCGCGTATCCTTGACGGGAGGCGAGAGACGATGTTATGGAGGAGCGCGCGTCGGGAAGGAGGCTGAGGGCGAGGAGCATGCCCTCCCGCTGTGACGATGGCAGCGCTATTTTCCTGCTCACAAGGCCGACGAGGTACGCGGAGCGCCGCCTTCCTGGCCGTGGATGCGAGCCCGACGGGAGATGGATTCGGGTGGACAGGATCTCGCCGGTGGATGCGATGGAGACGCTCTTCGGCGCGGGGCGGAGCGACTCGAGGCGGGTGGTACTGCCGCCGCAGGCCGACGACTTAACTGCTCCGCCATCGGGCAACAGCGAGGCAGAGTCGGAAGATGGGCTCTCGCTCTTCCGTGACGCCCCCAGGCCCTCACTCATGAGGCCGAGGCGCTGCCAGAGATGCGACGCGAGGCCGCTTCTGGTTGGTGGAGTCGAGCACTCGGAGGGGGCTCGTGGGCGACGCCGGGAGCACGACGGGACGCTGGAGTCGATGGTGGTGGAGGCTTACGGGCGCAGTCCACAGAGTCGGCGACTGACGGCGCCGAAGCATGAAGTCGGAGTCGGGTGGAGGCAACGCTACAAGGCCCAGCTTGGCGCCCAATCGGGTCGAAGGTGCATTGATCCCGCCGGCGTTCATGGATCTCATCGAGAAGAGCTGGTCAGCAGGAGATAGCGCTGCGGTAGGGGAAATCCATGGCGCTTAGGGTGCCGAGAATCGACTGGCTCAATACCACTTGTTAGCAACACTCCTAGATAGATCACCGATAACTCGAATCCAATAGCGGGATACAAGAACCTCAGGGGAAGGGAGGTCGGAATCAGTTAGACGATACTAGAAGGTTCTAGAAGATCCGGTACGAGGAGTAGGAGGCTTGGGGAGGAAGAAGAACAGTAGCTGGAAGGGAGGAGGAATCTGTTAACAATTCATTTGATGCCCTCCGTGAGTCCACGCTGGTGCCTTTTTGTTGCTGGTTTGGCCTTGCCTTTGTTTTTGTCTGACAGCTTGGCCCCACCTGGCAGTCCATCCTACACATATCCCTGACACGGCGGCACTCCCTCCCCGTCGGCCGTCGGCGTCCTTGTCCTCGAAGGTGCGTGCGGTGCGGCTCTCCATCGATCAACTCTGCCGATCCTGCTGCTTTGCTCATCACGAGCTGGCAATTACTGAATTAATATGATGAGCGCTTGCTGGCAGTGATTGGCTTGCTGAATTAAGATGATCGAGCAGCAGCAGCTGGGCCTGTTCCTTTTCTCCATTCGCTCCCTGTTTGCATCTGAATCATCTGAATGATCGAACAGTAATGGCTAATAACAAAAGCATTTCTGTTTTTGTTTGTGTTCAACAATGAAACATGATATATCTTGAATAGATGAGATGTCGTGTGGTCTGATGATTAGTCTTCTATTTAAGTGAGTGGGTGAACAGAATACATTTCAAGGTGTTACAGACAATTAACCAACCATTAGTGCTTGAAAATAAAAAACAAGGGTAGAAAGGTCCCGTAAGAAAAGCACTGCAGCACACTTAGCACTTGTTTATTTACATCTACTTTACAGCCCTATGATTTTCAGTTGCTGGGAACGTGAAGCATGAACCATGCAGCTGCGACTCCTACTTGCTAGCTCATTCATTCAGTTCCTCAGGCTCTGAAGCTGTGTGATTCAGCTCCAGATTATAGCAGCATGTTGTTTCTTTAATGGTAATTTATGTTTTAGAGGTGTTAAAAGACAGATTAGGTTTGTCTTATGATCTATGTAACCAAATTGCATATATTCTGAAAACAGTCTCCTTTTAGATTGTTTTAATCTCACACTGTTTTCTAAGACTTATGTAAAAATGATGTTGACTTGCAAAGATCACGCTTGAAATTAATACCGTTTTTTGGGTAACGGTATAACAAGTTCATATTTACATTATCATGGTTGTATATACTTTCTTTTCCTTTAGAACACATGGACATATTTTTTGAGTAACAATATAACACACTCATATTTACATATCATGGTACTAATATTTCCTGTTGCAACGCACGGGCATTTACCTAGTCTATCTTGAATAAATATAAGTAAACTCACCCAGTCCGTTCTCTACTAGTGCATGTCGACTGTGAACTAGTGTAGTGCTGGTGCCGGAGAACCCGACGTACGGTGTGGGCTTCGTGAAGTTCCCGGAGATGGCGACACTACGAGACATAGGACCATATTAACAATAGAGTAAATTTCACTACGGGTCATCGAACTTTTGTTCTAGAGTTCTCATCTAGGTTCTGCTATTTTCAAATTGCACATTTAGCTCACTAAACTTTTCCACCAAGTTCTCTTTTAGGTCCCACTCGTATAGGTCCCAAAGTGAATAATTTTAAGATTTTTGTTCGATCAAGAATGCTATGTCGCAATCTTCAAGACCAAATACTCGCTCCTTTCTTCTGCAGTTATGAAGAACAGAGACTCAACAAATTGTATCGCACGCGTGCTTATGTTCTCATTCTTCAATTTTTACTTGTGTACAACATAAAGCATTTGGAAGATATAACTAACTGAATGTACTAAATATATAGCGCACAATTTAATGCTGTGTTATTTCACGTTATATATGCCAATAAAAATAATTGATAACTATGGCGCGGTTCCATTCTTTGGCATGGGTTCCCCCTTCAAGAAGTGTTGGAACAATATGAGTGCTGGTCGCGGGCGGTGAAGGGGAACCTCGTGCCCTGCGCCTCGGACGGTCACCAAGGTCAGGCCCTCGTACACTTGACTCCATCCACCAACCTATTTTAAAAAAATCACAGGTGATCACTTGCACAGATTAACAGTTATTATCGACTTGTAGGATGTGTGAGTACTAGAGTAATTTGCATATTGACATGAAAGGTGATTAGAAAGTAGAATTCAGATATGTATGAGGTTCATATGAGGAAGGCCGGTAGAGTAGAACGAATGAAGCTGACCTCTTTGTTATCATACCACGGGTACCAGCTAGTGGTAGTTGGGAGGCCAAGAGCGTCAACGGAGTATCTTGTTGATGTTAAGGGGATTACTGCATCTGTGTCTCCACTGCAAAATAAACAAGAGATCAATCATTTTGTAAGTTGAAGATGACTTTGAAAATTCAGTAGAAGTACAGATGTTGTGGCGTGTTGCTTTGCAGAAGATGGACTTAACATGCAGAGTTGAACAAATAATGCAGGCTTCCCCGTCACTTCTTTAATTTGTGATGACTTCCTAGTCCAAAATCCTAAATAGTTGTGCGTGTGTGGTCTATTCCATCCCTACTGGACTAGGGACATACTATCCATCCAAGCAAGTAGTAGTAGTTGAATTCAAATACGCATGCAGTTGTCTTTCATTTTCCAACTTATTGTTGATTCAACTATTCTTCTTGATGACAGGGAAACCGTGACTTTCAATCAAAATTCTAAACAGTTGGCGAAATTTTGGCACACATGATGACAACAAGTTGCCAACCGTGCGACAAAAAATTGAAGCTGGTGCACTAAGACAACTTTCATGTGAACGACTGCTATTCATGAAAACAACAGGTACTACTCCACAGCGGAATATATATATGGTATTATTAAGCAGCTGACGCAAATGCACGATCTATACCTACTTCAATTCTTCAGTCAATCATTCCGTCCGATCCGATCATTGCAGCAAAGTGTGACACGATATCTGTACTTAACGACCTTCTAGTTGGGCTCCAATATAATGCAATAGTTTGATAGAAAACTGTTCAGATTCCGATAGGGAATATAGACAAAAACTAGGTGTATTCCAAATTTGTATGCCTATCAACTGTAATCGGTAGATCGAGCACAGCAACAGTTGTCTAGGCAAATGTAACCGGTAGCTCTCCTGCTGCCCATTTAATTTGTTTGCAAAATATAAAAAGGAAGCAAAAAACACTGCAAATAACGAACTGACCTGAAGACCCATATCCTTAAGCCAGCTGCGATAAGCTCTCTGTAGATAGGTAGCATGGACTTTGGCGAATCTCCCCAGTTGTTGTTGATTAAATCACTGAAGTTCATAGAGCAGGGGACTCAAAATGATAAGCTGAAACACTTTGCCGGCCACATACTCAAGCATATGCCACGCACGAACCTGCAGGTCGCCCATGGATAGTTTATTCCGGTGACGTTGGCGTGGAGAGCCCTCTGCACCTCCGGCCGATTGTAGTAAACCGTCGAGTGGCTCTCGGTGCAGGGGTCATACGATCCCCCCATCCTCCATGGCTACATATTATATATGTAATTAGCATGCCATTACTGATTAGTAAGTACTACTACTAGTTAATTATCACAATGCAACTCACGTGGCGATAGTGGCGGCTTATCAACGACGACGTCGACTTGGATGATCTCTTGGTCGCCGCTGACGACGACGTCTGGCCGCAGAGAGGCGTGTAGATGCTGTACATGTCGATGTTCCCCTGCTCCACCGCGGCCACGTCTGTCGCATTGTTGCACGCCGGCGACGGGTGGATGATGGAGTCGTTGGGGCCGCAGGAGTTCCTGAGCAGCCCGTACGTGGCGTCGAGATCAGCCCGTGGTTCCACCACGACTCGAACATGCCGGTGTAGTCGGTGTGGTCGTTGATCACCGCGTTGCCGACCTGATCGTACGTCGATCCATCGGAGTTGATCCATCGTTTTCAGGTAATGGCGTATTAGTTCTTCGTAAGTTATTGACGGCATGCATATAACAATGATGAGTAGGTACTCGATCATCGCTTTGTTGAATTTTTAAATATTATTTGTCACTATTAATTTTAGCACGATGTTTGGCCATCTGTTGTATTAAAAAGAATTTATATATGCAAATATACCAAAAACGTGACTTGTACTTAAAGTACCGTTTGATGTTTAAAAATTTCAAAAAAATTTGAATATTAAGACAAATGATTAAACATCAATTCAAAAGTCGTCAAAGGGCGACAAAGCGTATTCAAGACTGGAGGAGGTAGATATAGTCATATAGTAAGAGAAGAATGGAATGCATACCATGAACCCTTTGAAGTTTATGATGGGTTTCGCGACGCCTTTGTTGTTCTCGTACACGAGCTGGGACAGCTGCGGGACATAGTGCCCTGCGTAGCTTTCACCGGTAATGTAGAAATCGCGGTACTTGTACTGCGGGAACCTCTCCAACCATTTCACCAGGAAAGTGTAGGAATCGTGGGCAGTTTTGTTGTCGCCGTTGGTGTAAAGCTCGGAGCTGGTGTTGGTGTAGGAGAATCCCACACCGGCCGGCGAGTCCAGGAACAAGATGTTCGCCGCTGCATAGCATATATAAAGGTCGCCGGAGTTGGTGTTGGATGAAGCTACCTACGGCGGCGACAACGATACAACGTAATTTAACCAAGCCAACTGCACGTACACACCTGTGTTCCACCGGTTATCGTTGAGGAACAGCGTGGCGCCGTCAGGCCGGATGCGGAATGCGCCGAGCTCCTCGGACGCGCCGTACGCCACCGACGAGCACCCCGGACCACCGTTCAGCCACAGCACCAGTGGCGCCGGCTGCGCCTCTGGCGGCACTTCCTGGAGCCAGTAGAACAGAGCCCGCCCGCCGGGGCTATCGTCCACGGCCACGTATCCCGAGTACATCGGGAAGTCTACGGCCGGCTGTCCCGGCAACCGCTCGATGCGGTCTGCCGCGGCAGTTCCGGCGACGGCTCGCCATGGTAATGCAAGCAGCAACACGGGAAGAAGAAGAAGCACTACTGGAGCAAGAGGAAGACCACCGGCCATCTTGCTCACCTTGTGCACGTACAATATATTGTTGGATAATGATTACAGAGACAATGCATTCCAATCTGTGTTACTTGTGTACATATATATAATTTGTGTGATACTACGAGTCTAAGAAGAGGAGTTGATTGATGTCACTTTCATTTGGACCGCACGCTCGCCTGATGTTATCTTCTTTTCATAGTTTATTTCAGTTCATATTTATTTCACAAATTTGACCACGACAAGGAGTACAGTGACAGAAACGGTGACGTTGTACTCTCTCCATCCCTAAAAAAAATATACAATTCTTGCTTTTCGTAAAGTAAAAAATAATTTCAACTTTGATCAAATTTAAATAAAAGATTACTAACACTTATAATGCAAAATATGTATCAATTTATTAATAACGGAATATATCTATATAATAAATTTGTTTGAGACATAAATATTTATTAGAAACTTAGTCAAACTTTTAGCCCTGTTGACCGGCAAGAATCTTATAGTTGAATTTTATTTTTTTTGGACAGAGGGAGTACCTCGTAGAAGATACCGTATCGTCGAGGTAATCTAATCCAAAAGAAGAGAGTGAACTGTACCGTGCTTGCAAAGATGGAAATTAATTACTAGCTGTCCCTGTACTGCTTGCAAAGTTGGAAATTAATTACTAGATGTCCCTGTACTCTACAATTCTTGCTTGCAAAGTAAGAGCGAGGCCCAAGATCGAGAGTTATGATTCTGAAGCCTTATCTAAGATTCTTCGGACACGGATACGTATGAGACTTTGCTATCCTCTACTGCTCTTTCCGTCCCAAAAAGGATGACGCTATGGGAAGCGTCAAGTCAAACTTTCTCAACTTTCATCAGATTTGTAGAAAATACGTGCAATATTTATAGTTTCAAACAAATTTGTTAAAAAACTATACTTAAAGATCTTTACGATGATAAAAATTACTTAGCATAAATACTTATATATTTTAATATATAATTACCGATATTTTAAAAATGTTGACGTCTTGAAAAGTGAGAATGACAACTATTTTGGGTCGAAGGGAGTAATTGCTAGCCCTTCAGGACGGTCCTAGGCCGTGGTGAAGTACCCGGTGTCTCTCTGACAGTATGGTAGACCTAAACTCTACTAATTGCAAACCTCTACATTGGAATGAATTTTCTGTTTGGGTTCTTTTTTTTTTTTTTTTTTTGCGAAACATTTGAATGCAAACGTAGGAGCTATTTTTTTGTTTACTTTCATAATGACAAATGTGGTAATCAAATATATTATTTTAAAGTGTCTTTCATGATGACAGAGGTGTGGATAATTTAGACACAAAGTTAGGGGTAACTTTTAATTATCTTCCAATGGTAAGGTTGTATTTTAAATGTAAACTTAGGTGATTATTTCGAATTATTTTTTATAATGGCATAGATGGGTAACTTAGATGTAAAATTACAGGAGTTACTTTATGTATTTTTTACGATAACAGGGTAGATAAATTTTTGGCAAAAGTTGTCTTTGACCAATATCCACGTAGCCTATCCTTCCATTGGAGCGAGCCCATGGACTTTTGCAAGATACGCTTGGTGAGCTGCGTTAAGAAACTTTTACGACACTGTCACCCGTTGCCAAAAGTTGTTCATGCGGAGGAAATCTTGCCAAAAGTTGTCTTGGACTAATAGCTTTGTCTGTGGCAAGATTTTCTCAACACTGAATGGGCACCCTAAAAATACCTAGCATTGTACAACCACGTATCATATTATTTTGCAATCTTCAAGACCAAAGACTCCTTCCTTCTGCAGTTTTGAAGAACAGAGAATCAATAAAAACTGTATCTTGCATTCCGTTTGTTCTTGCTCTTCAATTTTAACTTCAGTACAATATACATGTATTGGGAAGAGATAACTACTTATTGAATGCACTATAGTGCACAATTTGATGTTGTGTTATTTCATATTATATACGCCAATAGAATAAATGATCACTATGGCACGGTTCCATTTTTTGGCATGGGTTCCCCCTTCAAGAAGTGTTGGAACAATATGAGTGCTTGCCGCGGGCGGTGGAGGGGAGCCTCATGCCCTGCGCCACGGACGGTCACCAACGTCAGGCCCTCGTACACTTGACTCCATCCACCAACCTATTTAAATTCAATACAAATGATTAATAAGCACATATTAACAGTTGTTGACTTGTAGGATTTGTGAATAATAGAGTAATTTGCATATTGACGTGAAATGTGACTAGAAAGTAGAATTCAGAGATTTATGTCCGATCTATTGGTCATGAGGTTCACATGAGGAAAGCCGGTTGCGTAGAATGAAGATGAAGCTGACCTGTGTCTTATCATACCACGGATACCAGCTGGTGGTAGTTGGCAGGCCAAGAGCATCAACGGAGTATCTTGTTGATGTTAGGGGGATTACTGCGTCCGTGTCTCCACTGTGAAATAAACAAGAGATAAATCCATCATCTATCAGTACTCCTACCGTTATTGTACCGTGTTGCATGCACAGGATGAACTTAATGTGCAGAGTTAAAAATGAACAAAAATGCAACGTCTTTGTGTGACTTCCCGGTCCAAAATTCTAAGTAGTTGTGCGTGTGTGGTCTATTCCATCCCTACTGGACTAGAGGCTATCCATATCCAAGCAAAGGAATTTTTCGTTGAGTAGTAGTTGAATTCAAATGCAGTTGTTTCATTTTCCAACTTATAGTTGTTGGCGATTATTCTTCTTGACGATAGGACAACCGTGACGTTCAATCAATTTTCTTCAGCTGACGAAATAACGGGTCCTGAGTGGAATATTATATATACGGCCAACTTCTTCAGTCAATCATTCCGTCCAATCCGATCATTGCAGCAAAGTTTGCCACGATATCTGTAATGACCTTCTAGTTCTATGCATGCAGTCAAATATATTTTTTAGATAATGGATGAGTACAAATATCTGGCCTCTACATACGAGGATGTACACAGCCAATTTATTACAAGTAAATGATAAATAGAAAGGGCAAAACAAGTCATAAAACAGATAATTTGATAGAAAACTGTTCAATTTCGATATGGATTAAGGCTGGACAAAAACTTGTAAGCGCTAGCTCGCTTGATTCGCTAGTTAATGTCTCGGCTTGAGCTCGACTCATTTTATTATAATGAGCTAGCTCATTTTGTAATGAGCCTGCTCGCAAGCCATATATAGCGAGCCAAGATAAATAACAAATATTATAGGGATCAATAGAATTGACCAAAAATGATGATAAATCATGGTCATAAGCGATAGCATACTTATATTTTCCATTGCAAAATTCATATGTATTTTTTTCTATTTCATGTTATATATGCATGTGATGAGTTTATCGCTGATTTGTGGTTACAATCTTTGCGCATATGCTTGTTTAGCTTTGGCTCGCGAGCCAAATGAGCTAGTTCGAGCTCACTACGAAGCCGAGTTAGCCATCTAGCTCGTTTTTGTAACGAACCATAATGTGTTGAGCCATAACAAGCCGCTAACAAGCCAAACTGGCTCGATATCCAACCCTAATAGGAATAGAGGGAACTACATGAGTATCCTAAATTTGTACTGGAAATGGACTAGCCTATGAAACAGACTCCAATCCTCCTCTCATAAGAGCAAAAACAATAGCCGTCTATATATGCAAATATCGATCTCTTGGCCATTTGTTTCAAAAAAAAAAAAAAAAACAGGAAGTAAAGAAAAACGCTGCAAATAACGAACGGACCTGAAGACCCATATCCTAAGGCCAGCTGCGATAAGCTCTTTGTAGATAGGAAGCATGGACCTTGGCGAATCTCCCCAGTGGTTGATGATTGTATCACTGAACCAAGTTCATGGAGCAGGATTCAAAATGAGTATATATAATTATATATATACATATATATAACTATATAGTTAAAGTGTTAAACAAACCTGCAGGTCGCCCATGGATAGTTTATTCCGGTGAGGTTGGCGTGGAGAGCCTTCTGCACCTCCGGCCGGTTGTAGTAAACCGTGGAGTAGCTCGCGGTGCACGGGTCATACGATCCTTCCATCAACGACGACGACGTCTGGCCGCAGAGGGGCGTGTAGATGCTGTACCTGTCGATGTCCCCGGCCTCCGCCACGGCCACCTCCAACGCCTTGTTGCACGCCGGCGACGGGTGGGTGATGGACTCGTTGAGGCCGCCGCAGGAGTTCCTGAGCAGCGCATACGTGGCGTCGGAGATCAGTCCGTGGTTCCACCACGACTCGGACCTGCCGGCGTAGTCGGTGTGGTCGTTGATCACCGCGTTGCCGACCATGAAGCCCTTGAAGTTGATGATGGGTTTTGCGATGCCGGCGTTGTTCCGGTACACGAGCTGGGACAGCTGCGGCACGTAGTGCCCCGCGTAGCTCTCTCCGACGATGTAGAAATCGCGGTACTTGTACTGCGGGAACCTCTCGAACCATTTCACCAGGAAAGTGTAGGAATCGTGGGCAGTCTTCTTGTCGCCGTTGGTGTAAAGCTCGGAGCTGGTGTTGGTGTAGGAGAATCCCACGCCGGCCGGCGAGTCCAGCAACAAGATGTTCGCCGCTGCAGCAACGCATGCATATGTGAGTTTTTTATATAAACACACGAAAAGAAATTCAATCTAATCTCTGCGTATGAACACCAAGCTACGGGTGGCAACAACGTGCGAGGTACGCACCTTTGTTCCACCGGTCCTCATTGAGGAATAGCGTCGCGCCATCAGGCCGGATGTGGAACGCGCCGAGCTCCTCGCCGCCATACGCCACCGACGAGCACCCGGGTCCGCCTTCCAACCACAGAACCAGCGGCGCGGGCTGGGCCTCCGGCGGCACCTCCTGGAGCCAGTAGAACAGTGCCCTCCCGCCGGCGCCCTCGTCTACCGCCACGTACCCCGAGTACATCGGGAAGTCGACGGCCGGCTGCCCCGGCAGCCGCCCGATGCGGTCTCCGGCGGCGGTTCCGACCGATGCGGCGGCGGTTTCAGTGGCTCGCCATGGCAGTACAAGCAACACGGGAAGAAGAAAAAGCACTACTGGGGCTCGAGGGTGACCACCGGTCGTCATCGTGATCAGCTCGTGCACGTACAATTGTTGGATGGTTACAGACACCATATATATATTGAGATGTTGCTGTTTCGTTTGGACCGAGGCACTCCTGATATTATCTTCTTTTCATAGTCTATTTCAGCATCACTAGTCCATCAACACGTGCGTTGCACAGGCTATTTCTATTTTTTTATTTTGTGTAGCTGAAGATTTTGTTGTTAGCATATACTTACATAAAATTGGATTATTCTTTACCCCTTAAATGCAGAATAAAAAAAAAAAGCATGAAACAGAAACCATAGGAAATAATAAAGGGCTAATTGGACGACGATGGTTACAGTGTACTTCCTCCATTCTAAATTATAGTTTAATTTCGCTTTTCTGGATATATTGATTTTGCTATACACCTAGTTTACACTATATCTATATACATAGTAAAAAAATGGATCTAGAAAAGTTAAAATAAACTACAATTTAGAATAGAGAGAGTAACAAAATAAATGGCTAGATGTTTATAACTATTGCGGTAATTATGAAACTCCATATAACGCGTAGAATCGCGCGCGGAGAGGCTATCTGGTTACTGTATGAGTCCTGCTTACCAAAACCGGCGCCGCCACGTGGGCTCGCGTGTGCCAGCCTCGAATCGGTGCGGTCCAGTCTGCCGTAAATAAATCAGCTGCCTTTCAAAAAAAAAAACAGCTGCGTGTACTATTCCCCACCTTCCTCCGTTCTCACCTCGTGCTCTCCGATGTCGCCTCTCCTCTCACCTCGCCCTCTTTGTCGCCGTCCCTAGTCCCCACCCTCCGCCTCCCTCGATCTCATCCCAGGCCGTCCATTGTTAGAAGATCATTCGCGTGCTCAGGCGGCGACGGGCGGATCTGCCCGCGATGGGCGCATCGACATCGGGTCCACCGCCACCGCATCGAAGTCGTTAGAAGATCGTCCCTCCTGCGTGCTCAGGCGGCGACACCGGATCTGCCCGCCAAGCGCGCAACGACATCGGCTCCACCGCTGCGGCGTCGAGTCTAACACCACCTACGCCCGGCTTCACCGCTGTCGGGGCCGGCTCCACTGCTGCAGTGCCGTCCCTTGCCGTGTGCCAACGGAGGTCTCGAGACGAATCTGGATCTATATAGGTAAACGCGTTCTCCAGTTTTCATTTGTCTTCTCTTGGTTGCCAGCTTGCCGTAGATGGTTTTGTTCTGCTGTGTGCTTATGGAATCCAAATCCTGCAGCTTGGCTCTGACATGCACCATCTTGTCGAAATCTTGAGACCACTCTCTCCGCTTGACAGCTATTGCATCGTCCCGTCATCATGGCCGCGGCGGAGGAGCAGGAGTCGGCTCTGGCCTAGGACGTCGAGTCAGGGATGGCGTGCGACCTGAGGCCATATCAACGATGTGGTCAATTTTGCAGTAGCAGGCTGGATTTGGAGCCCTCTCTCTGATCTTGCTAGGTTTGGTTCTCTCTGATGCTTGCACTTTAGGGGTTTGTTTAAATGCAGCTTCAGGCCAAAAAAAATCGTTGCACCTTCTTTCGATATTTTTGTTTCCATTTCCCTGGTTACCATCTTCACGTTCAGTAGTTACAGCTTCTTAACTACAGTGATGGTATGAGCGGCCATGTATAGATGACTTTCAGGGCAAGGGACGACAAATATTTGTATCTATTATTATATGGCTTAAAATAAAACACACCAGATCACCGAGCACGGCTTCTAATATTATATCCTCCTCTCCTCACCTAGCACGGCTTATGTAATTTGTTTGATGACTTGCAGTTCTGAAGCATGTTATGTCCTGACAGCTTATGCATCTATGCTGGCTCTTGCATGAATACATTTTCTGAGAGCGATAAAATGACTTTTATGGTCTCTGATCATGTTTCATTTGATAAATTGCTTAATACTTATCACTTCATACCTGGCAAACTTGCATGTGGGTGGTGTTCTGTTTTGTCTCATCTTTCTTACCAACTACCATCCCTATGTGAAAACTTATATCGGAATGATCTTCCTCATGTCTGTGCAAAGACCAGTAGTAGAATAGGAACAGAGGAGTGAAGACAATGGAGTGATCATGGCTTTCCAATGTTATCGGGTTATTATGACAACTTTTATTGCATCCTAGGTTAACACAAAATAAGTATTGAACAATCTTTCTCCTGTGTTTTCAGTTCATAGCTTAATAATAAGAGATTAGGACTAAAGATTCATGGGTTTAATATTAAGAGCAGAGGACTAAAGATGTTATACTGATGGGTTTTTATATGTTATCTGAATATTATGGTAGCTACTCCATGGTTCTCCAGATTTAATTAATATAGATAAGTTAACTCAGGAATCTATTTTTGGTCTCGATGTTGCTTCATGTAATTTTTGTTTGTTCCTATTTTGCTGCCTCAGTTTTTTCGGATGCCCATACTGCAAATGCTACATCCCTATATTCGAATTTCCATTTTCAGATACAATAGTGTCCCGTTTATATATATCTGCATGTATATCTGTATGTACTTCCTATCAATAATACACATGTTTTTATTATGCTATACTTTATATATGTAGGGAGCCATCGTCTAGAGAGTTGAGGCACTTCCTATTCTGCTGACCAGTGATATCGCAATGCTTCTGTGTGCCCCTACTCCCTGCCCATACAGGTATGTGGCTATGCTTAGCACCTAACTTTTTAATAATATTACATATGGTTTGTTCCTTGGAGGCTCTTTTGCCAGGCCACTCATATGATCTTGCATATTGCACTCTGATCAAGAGATAAGGTTAGCGTACTAATGTAAAGGTCAATTTACAGTGGTTTTTTCACCTTTGATAACTTTCCAATTTCGCAACTAATATATGTGCATGGTTTCAACAAACTGAATTGCACGTGGTCCTTCTGTGCTTAGTATATCTAAATATTTCACCTTTGCATTTATTTATTCCATTACAGATGGAGCTTTGCTCGAACCACCAATTGGATAAGCAACCCATACTACTGTCGACAAAGTACAAGGCTACCATTCTCTTGCATGGCCAAAACCACACCAATGCAATGCTTAGTCTATTAGCTTCTAGGTTAGCTAATGTTTGCCTCGCTTACATTATTCAGGCCTGTCATTAGTTACCACTATGACTAGTGTGGGTATGTAGCCACAATGCCTTGGACGAGCAGAACAGCATCGCGTATGGTTATCATGTGAAATTGCTTTTGCCGCATGTCTAATGTTTTTGGATTGATTTGCTTTTGATGCAATTATTGACATCCCCTTGATGGGATCTTTTATGTTTGAAAATTACATGAATTGAGTGTATTACGTGTGACACTGACATCCTATATGTACTGAAAAACAAGTTTATTATCATACGAATTTTAAATACAGCTTAAGTATGTGTGGCAAATACAAATACAGCTTACGCACTCAACTTCAAATGTTGAGATGAAGTTGTTCTTTACACAGTACCTTTTTTTTTTTTTTTTCCTGTTCTCCGATATGTTGAGATGAAGTTCTTTTAGTTCTCAAATACGCTAACATGACGCTCTTCAACTACAAATGGTACATAGCTGTCTTTTTTCCATCGACATACAACAAAATATTTCAGTCACGCTGCCAAGTGTGTCTGGCCTACGGGCGCGGCGAAGCGCGCCTACCTCCCTAGTGCTCTACACAGAGCGTCCGAGCCGTCGGACGCGCGGCTGGCGCTGGGCTGGGAACCGGCTGACCGGCCCATTAATTAATTAATTAAACACTTTCTAGACGCTTTTTACGGAACGATCCGCTGGTCCTGCTACCCGCGTACGTCTCGTGTCACTCGCCCTGCAATAGTGCTACTCCAACTGCAACTCCGACACACCCACACCGCTAGCGCTTGGACGTGCGTGATGGTGGTGTTGTACTATCCCACTCTTTACCCCACGTCAGGAGGGAAGGCTGCACATGTGTGGATCCCGCAGGTGGCACTGTTGTGCTGCTGACATGTATTATTGTGAAGTTTAAAGAAAATAGGGGTGTGTTTAGTTCCTCATCTTTTCTCCAAAATTTTCAAAATTTACATCACAATGAAGCATTAATGTATCAAAAGACAGAAGCCAAAAGCGCAGTGACTTGGCTATGCCTTTTCATCCGCCCCGAGACTGGGGCTGCAAAATTAATTGACGGGATCAAACCCAGGGCGGTGCGGTGTCGATGTATGTCTAGAGGTGGGCCGGCCGGGCGTATGATGGAAAAAAGTTCCATCGGACGCCCTAGCGTCGGCTTCACCTTAACTATTTGTAACACCCCCGGTGTTAATCAACTAAAAATTTTGCCATGTCATCATGATCATCGCAAAGCATGTATGATTAGAAAATTTGAAATGCATCAAATTAAAATAAGTTTATATTTTAGAGAATTGTTTGAGCTTAAGAATTTTAGAGTGATTAAATTTTAAATTTATGTTTTTGATCCTAAGTGTGTTGTTGGATGATGGTTTGATAGTATAGGTTGGGAATCTGAAATTTGAATCAAATTCAAGTTTGAATTGAGCTTTGAAAACCCTAATTCCTATTCTCTCTTTTACCCCCTTTTCCATAATTCAAAATCTAAGCAAAATTTACAAAAATTTTCAAAAGCCGAGTTGTAGATCTTGTTTTGATGTACAAAAGAGGTGTACAAAGTTTTTTGAAGTTTTTGAATAAATTTTAAAGTAATTTTGAATTCAAAATTCTACCATTTTGACCCCATTTCAAAAAGTCATATTTAGAGGCCGAATTTGAAAATCTTCCAATTGTGAAAATTGTATATCTTGAAAAATTAGGCCAACTTACTTTTTGGAGTTTTTCAAGTTCAGTTCAAATTTTGGGAGAATTTGATCAAATTCAGCAAGTTAGGGTTTTTGCTACAACGATGCTTAGGCATGGATGCCCATGCCGCCATCTTTCGTCGCCGGCCGCCCGTGACGCCTCTCGTCTTCGCGAGCCCGGCCGCGTTGCCGCTACCTGCCCACCTTCTCGGCGCCGCCGTCCACCCGTCCATTCCTCCTTTGCTCTATAAAACGCGAAGTCGACGTCGTCATCGACTTTTCTTTCTCCTCCATCGCCGCCCGGCAACCACCTCCGCCTCCGTGCCATTGCGCCGCCGTCGAGCTCACTCCACTCAAATTGGCCACGTCTCTAGCCTCGCCACCTCCTTGCGTCCCGTTAAGCCGGTTCGCGTCTGTCACCGCTTGCCGGAAGAGCCCGCCGCGCCGCCTTTTGCCCGAGTCCGCCCGGGCGCCGCCACGGGCGCCTCGCCCGTCGTCCTCTTTGTTTCGGTGAGCTTCGGCGCAAAACCATCTAGCGCTTTGACATCGCCTTGACGTCGTGGTCATGGTCGACCCTTCCTTTTTCCTGGCCCGGCTTCGGACGCGTCGGAACGCCGTCGTTGCCCGCGCTTTCCGCCCGCGCCGCCGCCCATTTGTCACCGTCGTCGGACCATCTCGTCTCGTTTCCGCCCAAACCAACGTGAGCACCGTGCTTCCCATGATCGATGCAGCCGTACCACCTTTTATTTTGAACTTTACCTCTTTGTGGTCACCGAACGACGACGCCGGCGAGGTCCGTCGTGGTCGCGCTGGCCGCCGCCGCCTTGCGTTCTTTGACTCGCGCATAGGACCGTTAGGGCTAATTTAGTTGAGGGTTCGGGTTCGTCGATGATGCCGGACTCGCCGGTGTCCTTAGTTTCGCGGAGAAGGCTCCGACGAGCCTTGTCGCCGTCACGCCGCGCCGCCCGTTGCCGCCATGGCCGCCGGCAAGTGTGCGCCGTACTCTTGGGTGCGGGTTTTGGCACCGGCGTGCTCGCGAGAGAGAGAGAGGAGTCGAGTGGTGAAGACCGTGTCGCCGGAGACCTCACCGTCGAGAAATCGCCGGTCAAGACCGGCGGTCGCTGGTCAACGGCGGGAGCCCCGCTCCTGGCCGTGGGCCGGCCTGTTTGGCGCTGGGCCGGCCTACCTAGGTGTGGGCCGAGCCGGGCCACTTTTGGGCCCGAAGGAGAGTTTTGTTTTTAAATGTTTTTTATTTATTTTCCGAGCTATGAATAGTGCTAAACTTTGTGAATTTTGTATAAATTCATATACTTGTTCAAAAATTCTGAAAAAATTTTGTAGAACCTTCTTAGGAGTATATCTACCCTTGAAAATTTTGAAACTTAGGTTTTGAGTAGTTTTTGCATGTTTTAAAAATACAATCTTTAATTGAAAAATGCATCTTCTATGATTTTTAGAAAATAAAATATTTATTCAAAAATCATAAAAATTTATTTAGTACTGTTTTATGATGTGTTCTACTTGTATAAAAAGTTTGGAGTCATTTTGAAATGTTTAAATTATTTTCTATTCTATGCTCTATTATTTCATGTGGTTTATAAATTGTTTAGTGTCAAATAATTTAGGTTTTTGTGTAACTTTTGAGTTGTTTTTGTGAATCTTGGATCATACCACAATCAAATGGTCCTTGAGAACTCCTTAGGCAATGGTGATGATATCTTATAGAGTAGTTCAACAAGTTGGTTTTGTTGGGTTGCAACTTTATCGTGAAGGAAAGTTGTATTCATGTGTTTATCATTTCATGCACCTGCAAGCATCATATTCAAATATATGGCATCATATTGAGGCATACATTGTTTCGTGTAGTGAACGAGATCGAGAGTGTCAAATCTGAGCCGGTCCGAGGAGGTTCTTTATCCGGTGGAAGCGGGTTCGGATTTCTCTCGGGTTTTTCAAGAGATAGTTTATTCCGTCAACGAAGGCAAGCCCCGGTTTCATTAAATGCTTCCTTGATGTTTTAAAAACTTTATATAACTTATGTCTATGCTATGTTGCATTAAGTAATTAGGAGTTGAGTGATAACCCTAATTCTTTGCATTACCATCCTTGTTTATTTCAATACCATCCTTGATAACCTGTTTCATTTTGAAAATGTTTAGTGATGCTTAGCCACGCTTAATTAGTTAAGCTTTTTCATCAAAATGTTTTATTTGAGGAGATGGTACCTTTTTCGGAAAAGAAAGAGATGTAGTGATGAATTTGAGATCGGACGGGACGTAGGTTGAAAGCCGGCGGGATACCTAGCTGTGCTTGTCCCGTGTTGGTCGTGTAAGGACCGTCCCGTTGTTTGGATTGTTAAGTTCGGGACTTTTTGAACGCAAAATGCGCTGAGGCCTTCGGCGCAAAGGCACGGCCGTTCGTTGTCACCCCAGGTCGGTCGACCCTAACTAGCCACATACTCCGGTAAGCGGATCTCGGTGGAGCCAAATCGGGAATGGCAACCACGACCGGGAGTGGAGATGGCGGGAGTAGCGTGTACCCACCCTATTTGGTCAAAGCGTCGTTGGGACGGGGTAGGGAGGTGGAGTATCGTGCTCTCGGGTGGGCGCGGGCCTCGTTCCGTTTTGGACAAATCTGAAAGAAGGTTGATATATGCAAGCGTAAGTGCTACATATGTCGTGTGGTTAGGGATCCCTTTGGGTATAATCGGTTCATGAATCGCCGTTGCTTCTCGGTTATGGAGACCCGTTCTTACGCCCATTCATCATAGTAAATGATGGAATATGTTTTTGAGGAAAGAGAGTTGGAATAAGAAAAGTATGTTTGCTCTAGAATAGGATAACCTAGAGTATATGAGCTACTAATTTGAATTAAATATATTGAAAGTAAGGATTCACTTTTAGTAAGCTTTTTCGCAAAAAGTGTCCTTGATTCTTGCTAAAGCCTTACCTTGACTCCTAAGACCAAAGCATTCCCGAAGTCTTCTCCTCTTTTCTTGGTCGGGTAAGTCTTGTTGAGTACCCCGCACTCGGGGTTCTTTGACCCTTGTTGCGGGGAGCGGTCATGAGCAGGCTTGTTTTGGTCCCTCGCCGCATGACGGTGTACCGTGAGGAAGATGACGAGTAGAGTTGAACCCTCGGGCGGGATCGCCGGTGTATTATATGTATAATGTTACTCCAATAATATCGGGCTTGTAATAATGATATTTAAGTTTTGCGTATTTGAACAAATGGTTTGTAAACTTATGGTTATGTAATCCTTCCGCCGTTTACTCGATGTATTTTGAATAAAGTATTGTAATATGAAGTGACTTGTTAATGAGATCTGTTTCGGAAGATTAATAGCACCTTCTAGATTATTGGGAACTCGTGCATAATGATCGAGGTCTTAATGACAATAATAAGTGCATGTGGGCCCTGTAATTTTAGAAGGTTCTGTTACACTATTGTGGGCTAGTATTTTTCCTAACACGTAGGATGAGAATAAGCGTGGAGGCTCGGATGTTTTCGATTATGGAAGGAAAGTTTTTAGGAATTAATGTATCCGGTAAGAATCGGTGTCTCTTCATTTTTATTCTAGCACGTCTAGTAAAAACTAGTGTGAAGTCTCTGTTAGAGTAGTAGTAGTAACATAAGATAAGATGGTGAGAATTTTATAATTTATCATATTTTTAATTTTCTAGCACATCACGAGGATTACGGTGTTAAAATATTAGGTAATTTCTAAATCATAATATAAAATATGACGAATTGAACAACTAGATTAAGCATGTGTAGCAAACTAGTATGATTCAATGTCATATCACGAGATCATAGTATGATTCAATAGTATATAAAAAGCATGATTGTAGCAAGCGGTGAAGGCACAAATGGTACACTTGTGCATAATGTACGATAAGATTAGATCACGAGAATAATACCTATTGTTCGCGGATGACAAAGATGATGGGAGGTTCCCGAGACGCGAAAGGTCGCCCAGGTTGTTGTCGTTGTCGCCGATCGTCGACGGCGAAGACGGAGGAACCGGCGATGAAGACGACGTCGGGACATAGCGCTGCCTGTTCTTGATGGACGATGGACTATAGTCAAGATCGGGATCAGTCGTGCGAAGAGTGCTTCTCAAAAACCTTATTCGCCTTCTCCTGGTACAAGATCACAAAGGCGATGGTTCTGAGGACCTGCTCGCACGGTCGTTGGTGCACGCGAACAATCGGGCTCGAGACTCGGTGACGGTGGCGCAACAATGAGGAGAGGAAAAACCCTAGCTTTCAATTAGATACGTTTTAGTGTGGTCATTTGTGCGCTTATATAGTCCACATATACCGACCTCGTGACACAATCACGATCTAAACCGTTAAACTACAAAAGGAGATTGCGCTCCCGTAAGGCGAGGAGCTAGATTTCAGTGGACCATTCACGCAGGTGCTGCTCACTCACATTCTTCGCCCGGCGAGGCGAGACAACACGCGTGCATGTGGACTTCCTTTCCTCCTTCCCACACTAGACTTGAGATGATGAGGAGAACTTCCATATTTGAGTAGGTTCTTTCCACTTCTCTCCTTTGCAGTCGGATGAATGGGCCTTTGAGATTTATTTGAAATTTTTGAATTGTTTATCGGGCCAAGCACTAGTACCGAAGTTCTTTTTGTGGTGGGCGGTTTAGGTTTTTTGCGTGGCGGGCACGGCTGCCGCGTCCACGAAAGGTCTTGGTTAATCGTGGCCTTCGGCGTGGCTTGTAAAGAGGTGGAATTCATCATAGTTGTTGTATGTTTGGGACTCTACGGACCCCATCGGCTCCCACGATCCATTTGCTTTCTCGCCATAACAATATGTTTATTTATGTTCTCGCGTTCATATAGCTAGTAGGCTACTTGTGCGACATCGGATGCAAGTACCCGCGATCATCTTTGTATCGGACACTTTGAAGGTTCACGGTGGTTAGCCCAAAATCGTCCACTAGAACGCCCGGGCTTGATCCACCGGCAGCGAAAAATGGTTACCTGTAGGTTACCGCCATAGTCAAGTTCCCATATTTCTTCGACTTGTGTGAAGCATGTCATCTTCTCCCTGTCACACTTGTTGATGCCCTCATATCGAACACCGCCGTTACGTGATGCACTCTTCTTGTCCTTCTCTTTTGTGTGGAAACTGTACCCGTTGACATCATACCCTTGCCGCGTGATGACCTACATGGGACGGGCACGACACAAGCTTCTTCTTTGTCTCGCATCATCTCACGGGGAATGTTACGCTTTTGGAGCCACCGGAGGAAACTGTTCTTGTGTTCCTTCTACGCCCAATCCTTTGAAGCAGTTCATGAGCTTTCCTACTTGCACGGGCGGAGCTCTTTGAGGTGCTTTTTAATGTATGTGTCCATGATCACTAATTGATGAAGGATCTTTGTAGTGAGCTTCTAGCACTTTTTCCCTAGGTATGTCGGTGCGTGCTTTTCGGCCCGCGCACCCCATCCCCGAGGTTCTTCCTTCATGTTGATGCACTGGAAGCCCAATAGCCCTACCATCTTTTATGTACTTCAAACACCAGTTCACGGCCCCCCGGCTTGTGTATGCCTCGATCATAGAGCCCCCTCGGGTAAGCGTTATTATGATTGAATCGATTGAGGGTAGACATTAGTCGCCGGTGGTCCACATCGCTGTAGGTACACGGGTCCCGGTGTTCTATCGATCAACCATGTGCATCATCGGGTGTGGCATAATGTCAAAGAACGACGTTGGGAAACACATCTCTATCTGGCACATTGTTTCCGCGATGAACTCTTTCAGCGTAGGCAGATCTGCTTTGGCAATTACCTTCTGGGTGATTTGGTTAAAGAAGTATGACAACCTTGTGTAACACCCGTATTTTTGCATCATTTTAAAATTCACTAAAAATTTGAACTTTTTATAATTTCAACTAAAACTTGATTTATTTCCCGCTCAACTCGAAACCCGTTTTCGAAAACCTTGCATTAAAATTCACCATATAGATATAGACCCTTGTTTGAATGCTTGAATGTTTGTCTCGCTAGAATTTATTTTGGCATCAAATAATATATTCCTTGATCATCTGTTACCCAAACTTCCCTCGACCTTTCCCTGTCATCCTACACCAAATGCTCATCCTTCCCTGATCTGCCAACCACGATATCTCCAACCAAACCCCAATATCCAATGTCATCTCAAGTAAACCCCTTCCATCTCTCCCTTGCTTTACCAACCATTAAATATATCCAAGCACCAAATTCCAAATCCCCTTTCGAGAGCACTTGGGTTACTTATTCTCTGGGAAATAAAAGAGTCATCTCCTATATATATTTATATACAAATAATAATATACATAGCGATACACATAAATAAATTCATGGCGAACATATGCATGTGTATTCCAAATAAGTATATAAATATACACAGGAGCATGGCCACCTACATATATATATACACGCATAAATATTTATACATGTATGAGTGTGTGTATATGTATATTGTCACAATGGAAAATGTGAAAAGAAAAGAGAAAGGAATATGTTTGGGAATGGCCCCACGGGCTCATTCCCGGACCAGCAGCGCAGCAGGCCTGCTCACTCCTCTTCTCGTGTTGGGCCAAAGTCAAGCCGAGGCCCAGCCCAGCTCGGGCAGCCCAGAAGCAGCAGCAACCCAACAGCGCCATCTCCTTACTCCGCCCACCCACTTACACGCCGGGCCCGCTCGTTAGCTCTATCTTCCCCACCGCCCCAAATATCTCCACTGCCAGACAGACTGGAAACTGTGGGCAGCGACCATGTCACTGCGAGCAATGCGACCTTGCCGGGGAACATCCCGTCGCATCCCGTCCTCCTCCATCGTCGTGATGACGTGCCGACATCAACTGTGGCCGTCGACCTCGCCGCAGTAAGGCCGCCGACGCGTCCCGTCAAACCGAGCTGGAGCTCACCCATGGCCGCTGTACTTGCTGACCTCGCCATAGCGCGAGCTGGAGCTATGCCGGACTGCCGGAAAATATCTCCGGCGCTCCACCGCTTCGCCCCGCCTATAAATAGGCCTCCCCTCGAGGCCGGTTGAACTCGCCCCGGAGCTCGGAATCGACGAGTGGAAGAGGCGAAGCTTGCGTCAGAAGGACGATCCTGCTTCCCATCTTTCCCCTCCCCGAGCCACGCCGCGGCCATCGTCAAGGGGCACCACGGGAGCAAGCTCGAGGCAGAGCAAAGGCAGGGGAAGTGGAGCTTGCGTTGAACAACAGCGATCCTGCTCCTCCTCTCCTTCTTCAACCGCTCCTCCTGAGCCTCGACGTGGTGCTAATGCCGCAGTCTTGCCGAAGCCGAGCACCGCCCACGCGCCATGGCCGTGCCGCTCGCCACCCACAGCCGCGGCAAGCACCGCTCCGTCCACGCCACGCCGCCGCGTGCACAGCTGCTGCCCTCCTCGCCACCACCATGCTCTACCCTCACCCCACGCCGGCACAGCTGCCCAGCTTCGCCGCTCCACCCACGCCGGCACGTCGCGCTCACGACGCCGCGCACCAGCCATGCCGCCCACGCCTCGCCGCGCACCCAACGCCAACACCTCCGCTCGCCAAGCCGCACCCGCTCGCCACCACGACGCGCCACCGAGAGCGCCGCCGCCGCGCTTCCCTGCATAGGAGCGGGACGCCACTGTCCGATGCCGCGCCACCATGCCCGCCCGCTCGCGCCTGGCTTGACACCACCGCCGCTATCCGCCGCTGCTGCACTACCCACTGCTGCTGCTCCACTCGCCGACCCACAGCCACCTTGGCAGAGCACGACACCACCGGCGAACAGCACCAACCACCCGCTCTGCCTCCCTCCACCAAGCTGAGCACCGCCGCCGGCCACCCCTTCCTTTCTCTGTTCTTGCGATTGGGAACGACGGGGCAAGCAAGGTCCGTGACCAAGAGCCACGTTCCTTTCCCCACCTTATCCCTTTCCTCCTTGGGCCCCACACGTCATAGGCATACCCTTTCCCTTCTCCTTTTCCATAGACCAGGTCCACGTGCACTACAGAGAGGAGGAACCAGTCCACCAGATCGGTGCATGTGCACAGTGCCGGCCGGCCCACACTGCCCCTGGACCCGCGGGTCAGCTGGCTGCGAAATTGCTACGGGTACCCGAGCAGTGTACACGGAGGATCGAAAACCCATTTTCCAGCCTTCCGAAAATTCCCAGAAAAATCCTAAATAAACTAGGTACACCCCAGACCTTACCCAAGCTTTTAAATCCCAGTTTCCGTTTTTTCCAAAATTCAGATTAATTTCCAAAGTATAACCCATTTATAAAATTCCTATTTAAACTTTGGAAATTCATAGCTCCTCCATCCTAACTCCAAATCCCTCCGTTCATCTTCCATATTTCTTCTAAAATCATGCTCTATTTATTCACATCCTTGCCCTAATATTTGATGCCCATTTAAATTCTAGTTTATATTGTGCCCTTTTTATTTATTATTTAATCGCGATCCGTAGAATACGTAAACCCTAGTTCCCCCTTTCGCTAACCTTCACCATGCACCGTATGTTCTTGTATGCGTGTACACTCTCACGTAATACTCGAATATACATACACGTAGTTGTCCACATGCTAGACATACGCGATAGGTTATGTACGTATATAAATGTATAAAGTGGTATTTTGAAATATAAATACATATACGTATATACCTATCAATTATATCTACGCATGGCTAACCCCGCTAACCTAAAACGTATACTCGTGTACGTGTATTCCATGACACATACTCTAGTATACGTGTCCTCTACACACATAAGGTATGCCCGACGTACGGGTATACGTATATGTGCGACTAACCCTAGACTAGGATCCTAACCCTGCTAACCCTAAGCATATACGCATACCTAAGCGTATGTGTCAATAACCCCGTACGGACCTATAGGAAACCAACCCTATCATGTCCTTCAAGTTCACATGATAGTGAACATTAGCGATATGATTGGTTCTCCATCAGGCATTCGTACCTCGCAAACCTAGCCCGTAGGAACGCCGTTGATGGGTGGATTCCCTCTCTCCTATCATACTTCAAACTTACAGAATAATGATAGGAGTAGATAGTAATCTATCCATCATCCACCAGAGCTAACCCGCGTAGGAACGTTGTATGCTCTGATTGCTATGCTTGTGTTTCATGTTTGTCGCCGCTAAGGATCGCACGCGACCATCCGACGGAACCCGAAGCATCGCTACCCCAAGCCACGGGGAGACCGGGGAGCATCAAGACCGAGAACCTTGGATATACTCGTCAGCGGATAGAGGCAAGTCCTTACCCCCCATAATTTTGACCTAACTAACAGATGATAATCATATGGAACATGATTTAAGGAAATGAACCATGTCAACAAAAAGGTGGGTGGTGATAGTCTACATGGAGGTGGACTAATCACACTCGGGGAATGAATCCAGCGGAGAGATACTCACCTCCCTAAGGACCGGTTCATGGACCTTCTACCTAATGCGCTTATACGATGCATGACCACACGCCGAGATGGGACGGCTTGATTCCACACCCCGTTGGGTTGAGGTATAATTTAGAACCAAGGTGGTGGAGTAGGCAAGCGACCTATCGGGGGCGGACATGGGGAGAGTGGCCCCATGGTCGGTTGGCGTGGATCTTTGAGTGATCTTCCACGTAAGGTGTTTGGGCGCGATGGGCGCGGTGCTAGGTGCACATATTTATGATTAATGATTGGGTATGGTGTTTGACGGCATAGGTTGGGTAATAAGGTATTACACAGTAAAAGCCGTGGGTGATTTAGTATCACCATATTGTCTAGGATGATGCGTCATCCTTTCAACCCCCCGAGAAGTCGTGGTGAGGATTATACCAACATACCTAGGGTGACGGCCAAGCTGGTACGGGATCTCGTTAGGCTTTGTCGAACCATTAGGCGTGGTGTAGACAACGCCTATCATGTGGGAAATTTGTACAACCTCTGCAGAGTTAACTAAATCTATTCGAATAGCCACGTCCTTGGAATGGGCAAATGCTAGGCCGGGACATCCATGATTAGAAACACCTAAGAGAATCTGGTATGTGACTTGTTACCTTGAGCTTGGACAATAATTAACTCGGGAACTAGCGAGAGCAGTTTTAGAGACTCGCTGGGGGCCCAACCCTAATAATTGCCACCCTCGGTTTGGACTTGCTTTGAGTACGAAAAGTACTCACCCCTCTTTTCTATTTTTTAGAATGTCACCGCAGAGTGTATCCAAGGAAATCAAGCTATGAAGGCCGACGCAAGGATGGAACCATGAGGAGTACCTTAGAAGACGGAGACGCACAAGAAGGAGTTACATTGTTGTGACCGAAGTTATAGGATCGTGCAATAGGAGTATGTCCAAGGGTTTGTCCGCACTCCAAGCTTGCACAGTAGGAATGGAGCCTCGTATAGGTCTTTGCGTGAGGATCTCTCGATAGGTTTAGGATGTTAGGCTAAGGCCGAATCATGTAAACCCCAAACCTTGTATCATATTTTTCTCAATAGCAATAAAAGTATAGTTTTTGATATCATATCTATACTTAATTAAGCGTATTTGTGCATGATCCTGGCGCAAATACGTGTGATTAAGGAACCTCAGAAATGGGGTGTGACACCTTGTGACCACCATATTCACGTATTTTGGAACGAAACGACTTTGATCACAATTGGAAGGAACACCGTCGGCAAGATGATGTGAGCATCGTGGCGTTGAAGTTTGTCATTGTGAGGTCTTTCATGGATACCAAACTCTTGATGTTGGATGAGAAACCGGGTCGGTACATTGATACCCCTAATCAACCGACACATAGCCAACTTTTCATCTCTCGTTAGGTTGTAGGCACTTTTGGGAGTTCGACTTTACCGTTCGGAAGCCGTGTAGCTTTGAATTTCGGTTGGATGCCCATGTTAACAAGATCTTGACGTGACTTCACACCATCCTTCGTCTTCAACTTGATATCCATTAGGTGGTGATCGTGCTTTTCGAAGACATTTTTCTCAAGGTGCATAGAGTCAATCGCATGGGGTGTATGCAAAGTATCTTCCATTACTTTAGATACTTGAAGAAAATTGACTTCTTCTTGAAAGGAAAGGCAAGAGGCGCTTCTTCCTCCAATTTATCCTTCTTTCGCTTCATTGTCTTCGAGGTGCCGTCTTCCCGATCATCTTTCTTCTTCTTCTTCTTTCCAAACTCGCACTCCAAGTCCTTCACGATGTCAAACACCTTTGGACCATAACTAGTCGTGTGTCGGGTGAGGTTTCGACTTCGCCCTTGTTGTCAAAGTATATATTCATTTTCCATCTACGTACCTATGCTTCTTTCGCAGAGGAAGCGTCTATGTTCCATGTACACACGTTTTGGTGGATCCCTTTAGGTAAGTGGAGCGAGGTTTCTTTGATGCAAGCTACACGGGCGGTCTTCCCTTTAATCGCCGACGATAATGAAAATAGGCGGGGTAATCGGTGATGGTGACAAAGATGATGGCACGAAGAGTGAACTTACGCTTGCGGTGCGCATCAACCATCGACCCCATCATCAAATAGTACTGCGCTTTTGACAAAGATGTGGAGGTAGATTGTACATGGTGAGGACAATCGGCCCACGTCTTTGTGTGTCTTTGCTCGGATCACCGAATGGGTTCATTCCGTCGGTACTCAATGCAAACCTAACGTTTACGGGCTCCTCTCGCAAAGTCGAGGGGGGTGGCGCGCGAAGTCTTGCCAGCGCTTAGCATCCGAAGGGTGTCGTAGCTTCCGTCATCCTTTACACGATCGCTAAATGCATGCGGGTCATGTGCTTAGCATCCTCGGGGTTCCCATAGAGAGCCCGCGAGCGTCGATGATCGGAAGGTACCACATTGACAGCGCTGGGCGTTTCCTCTATGTGTAACCTTCCTCTTCCTCGTCCTGTGTTGACATGATCTTCTTATTTGCCCGCCTTTGGTTTTCTTCGCCCCCCCTTCTTCTTTTTTTTCACACGTCCCGCTTCCTCATCGAGGTCATCGTCCATAGCGACATCCGGCATTCGCTTGTATCGACTAAGCGCCACGGTCGCGGACAACTGGTTAAATTCTCATACCGATCGCCCGATATAGGATACGATGGTTAGGGCGGGCATCGAACTTCTTGAGTTTCATCGCCACCGGCGGATCAACTTCTTAGCATGATACGTACTAGCAGGAACCTTGTTAGGCGTTGGACACGTGGTAGCAAGGTAACTTACGAGCTCATTGAAGCTAGTGTCGGACTAGCCATGGCGAGACTTCAACATCGGCAAATTAAGGTTAAAACTCGGCGCCGTGCAACCCTTGATTTGTCTTTGTAAAAGCGGATTAATTGTTGCCTGCTTCATCCTTTTGAAATTCTCCAACCATCGGGCAGCCAAACAAAATATCGTCCTCATCGAAGTCGGTTAACCAAATCTTCAAAAACCCGGACATCCTCGGTGCGTGTCATAGGATTCTCCTGCTCGCCATCCCCTCCACCACCACCACCGTCATCGTTGTCATCATCGACGTCAGCCGTGCTTTTGAATATATCTGATGGAATTGGATCGGCTGGTGGACTTCTGTCTTGGATCGGTAGGGGGGACTTCCCCGTGCATGGATCATTTGGTGGATCGAAGGGTGGAGCTTCTTCGCCGTGAAAAGTCCAAACCAAATAGTCCTTGACGAAACCATGCATGATTAGGTGAGATCGCACCATGGTGTCAGTGTCAGCTTTGAGATTCTTGCAGCGAGCGCAAGGATAGATAATCAGGCTCTGTTGAATTATCTCGCTGTGTCGCTTCGCTCGAGCAACAAACTTTTTCACCTCATCATAGTATTCGTCCTCAACCCTCTTTATCTCATACATCCAGTGGGCTCGGCGCCTCTCCATCCTGTCTCCCTGCTCTTCAAAAAAGCTAAGTACCGTTATATAGTACTCAAACCGAAAAAAAGAAGAAGAAGAGAGGATGAGAGCAGAGAAAGGCAGTTTTCTCTCCATAAATCTAGATCTAGAGGGGGATGAAAAAGAGCGAAAGTAAGATGAAACGAGGCCTTTACGGACCAATTAGTGTCTTTTCCTCCCCCAAATCAAAGCCAAAAGTCCCAAATCAAAGATTTTGTCAAAATTTGGGTCAAAACCTCCCCCCCCCCCAACTTGGAAGAGGAAGATCCGTGGAGGAAGATGGAGGGGCGGCCGTGCAGTATTTATAGGGTCGGGCCTTTGCCCGCCACGCAAAAGCCCCAGCAGGCGTGGCGTGGCGGGCGCCACGCAAAATATATTAAGCGTGGCGGGCGCGTTGCAAGCGCCCGCCACGCATAATAGCTCCTTTCACATGGCGGGCCCTGTTAAGGGCGCCCCGCCACGCGAAAGCTCCCCCGCACGCGGCCGGGCGGGCGGCCGGCCAACCAAATTCCGTGGCGGGCGCGATTTGTGACCGCCACGGAAAAGGTTGGGCCGCTTCTCGCAAAATCGAATCGGTACTAGTGAAGACCATATACATAAATTACAACATCCGGGCTGGTTTTTCTTGTGAAACTTTCTACAATTTCCCACAAAGTTTTTTAGATAATGAATAGTATTTTTATACCGCTTCATCTTCCAACCGGTAGAATAAGGCCAATTATTACAAAGCCGAGGCTCAGGGCCGAAAAACAAAGGAGAAAACCCTCTAGGATCTCGAAGTAACCCTCTAGGAGTTCGAAGTAATCCACGACATTACGGCTTACTACAAGGCGAGAATACACCGCCGAATGCACTACAACAGCACTAAGAATCTAGGGAGATACCTGTTGACACCTCTTAAGCTCTATTTTTATATGTCAACTAAACATGTAATAAGGATATAAAATGAATAAATACATAGAATAGGTATTTTACTAACACGGTTCCACAAGTTTTGGTGATTTATATCTTTTCAGGGACTTAACAGGTAAATGCCGAAAAACTCAGAGAAAACCCCTCAAATAATAAGAAGATTTACCACTGGTGAATTTCGATCCAAAAAGTGAACTAAAACATTCTAGAAGACACCGAAGACACCCGGGAGGAGCGACACCACGGGCCCACGGTGATTTGGCGGCCGCCCGAGAGGAGGATAAGGCCGGCCGCCGGGTGGGGCCGGGATGTCTTTCCCTCATCTTCTTAGGTCGGTTTCAAACCAACTTTGAGGTTGTATCTACACCGCTATTGAAGGTCGGTTTGATCCAATGGTCAGCATTCATCGGCCACGACTATATAAGGATGACCCTACCTCTGGCCTTAGGCATGAAAATCATTATTCATCAGACTCGACTCTGATCATAGCTAGAGCCATACCTCTCTAATTAGAAGAGCTAAGATCAAGTTGAGAGAGATTAGTAGAAAGTTGAGAGATAGATCAAAGAACTTAATTAGAGTTCTAGATCTATTCTTGAGAGATAAAGAGTAGAGTAGTGGAGAAGAAAGGGGAAGTACCGGATGCATGGGGTGACTCCTCTACGCTTATACCTCACGGGATCAAAGGCTTCATTGTACTTGATCTTGAGACTTCTTTGGTGGATCAACCTTATATTTGAGTAAGATCACTTGACTTTATTTCTTTCGGTTTTACGACTCATTAGAGTACTTTGATTCTTGTCGCTCTTGAATTGAAGTTGTTATTCTTAGTGCAAATGTGGTGTTTGGGCTAGATAACTCGTAAATACACCCTACCTTCCTGAGTGTGGTAGTTCGTGGTGGTGACAAGTACCATTGATTCCTTTGTATTCCATCTCCGTTGGATAGGACTTAGTAGGAACCGATTCTTTGGGGAATAGTAAGTTTTGACCTTACTTTCTCTTGAGTGCATCCCCATTAAGAAATATCTTCAAGCCTTACAAGGATATAAACTAGACAACCATAGAAATCTTCTCACATTTTATCTCGAACTCCAGTTCCTTCCTTCCTATTATCTCGGGGATTTAGTTTTGTCTCATTACCCTCACACCATTCTCCCCGTGGATTCGGTATTTAAAACCCTCTCCGGGTGAAGTGCTCATCGTATCTGTTAAACTGCAGACTATACAAATTATAAATAATTCTCGTAGGATAACTTTTTACCAACAAGCATTTTCGGCGCCGTTTCTGGGAGAACGGTTTGTCGATCACGTGAGCTAAACTAAATCTTGTATCATATCATTAGTTTAGATTTTTCTTTTTACCTTTTTTAAATCACTATCCAAATGGATACTACCCCTCTTTACCATTACTTGGCACCCTTTGGGCAAGCTTATAAACCTGTGCTATCATCTAAACCTATTCAAGCTGGTTCTTATGAGTTTCGCCCTAGGTTGATAGAGATGGTCCAAAACCATACATTCTCAGGAGAATTAGACGAAAACCCTTTCCTTCATCTCCAAACTTTTGAGGAGACATGTAAATGCCTCCATATTGAAGGCATGTCCCCTGAAACCATCCTTTGGACGCTCTTTCCATTCTCTTTGAAAGGAAAAGCGCACCGATGGTACAATAGAAATAAAGAAAGAATGGGTGGCGGCGGGAAACTTGCTTAATGAATTTTGTGCAGATTTCTTTCCCATGTCCAAACTAGTCAACTTTAGGCTCTCGATCCTACCCTCCAAACAAAAGGATAATGAATCTTTGAGTACCTACTGGGAACGTTTTGATCTTCTTACCAAATCTAGACCTAATCTAGCCATACCAGACCATGTTCTAATTCAATATTTTTATATTGGTCTGAATAGAAAATCTAGAAAACATTTGAAACACTGTGCAAATGGATCTTTCATTCACCTTTCGATCCTCGAATGCAAAGCTATCTTAAACAAAATAGTGGAGAACAAGGAGGATGATCCAACTGTAGGGAAATACTTAAAAATAAAAGAAATTATAGAAAAAGAAGAAGAATTAGCTGAACCCAATTCTAATTCAAATTCCTTACAAATTCCAGCTAATTCAGAACCTTTAGATTTAAAAGAACCAGAGGTCACTTCGATCTCTGACTTCTTATTCGATATTGAGGATGATCTCTTTACAGATTATGGAAACACCTCAAGATATCACTCAAGATTTCAGAAGACTAAAATATCAAAATTCCATCCTTCAAATCCTTCTGATTTAGAATATTTAAAAGGAACTACAGAAGAGCTTGTCTCAATTATAAGTAGCGAATGGACGAGAAGAATCGAGCTTTCCTCTAATGTGATCCGTTTGGATTCACCTTCGTACCTATTCGATTTGCCAAATTGATAAAGACCCTTTTGAAGCTCTTTACAATCCTATTGTGAGAATAAATATCATGGCATTATCTTTTGCTCATGAACTTCTCAAAAATATGCCATTGAGTCCCACTACAAAATTGTTACTAAGCCCTTCAGGACAAATTGTCCAAAGTTCAGGAATTCTTTATGTCTTACCAGTCAAGGTTAATAACACCATGGTACATCTTAGCTTCTATATCTTTGATATCATGGAATTTGACCTATTGATAGGACAACCAATAGAAAGGCTTATTACTAAAGGACAACCCGGAAAATTAGACTTTCAGCTTGACCAAGATCTTAAACTATCATTACCTATAGTCCAAGCCATTTATGCTAAAACCGAGTCTTGTCTAGAACCAGACCCTATGGAGGAAGTTAAAGAGGCCACTGTAGAATATTTTGTGGAGTCTAATCAAGAGGACGATTTAGAGTTCTTTATTGCAGAAGAGGAGGAGAATCCTACCACTTCAGAACCTCTAGATGAATTTGAGAACCCGCCTAGACCTCCAATTGAGCTTAAACCTTTACCACCGGGCCTCACTTATGCTTTCCTAAATCAAGATCCAGAGTCTCCTGTGATCATAAATGATAAATTAACTCCAGAATAGACTCTTAGGCTGATAACTGTCTTAGAAAAACATCGCTCAGCCTTAGGCTACGCGCTCGATGACTTAAAAGGAATTAGTCCTGCTCTCTGCACCCATCGTATTCCCGGGATGAGATCCAGATATACCTTCATCTATAGAACCTCAACGTAGACTTAATAATGCGATGAGAGATGTAGTTAAGAAGGAAGTTCTTAAGTTGTTACACGCCGGGATTATAAATCACATTGCCACATAGAGAGTGGGTAAGCCCTGTACAAGTTGTGCCTAAGAAAGGAGGCATGACAGTTGTCAAAAATGATAAAAATGAATTAATTCCTCAAAGAACATTACAGGATGGAGAATGTGCATAGATTATAGAAAATTAAACAAGGCTACAAAGAAGGATCACTTTCCATTGCCTTTCATTGATGAGATGTTAGAGCGATTGGCAAAGCATTCTTACTTTTGTTTCCTTGATGGATATTACAGGTATCACCAAATCCCAATCCATCCTAATGATCAAAGCAAAACCACTTTTACATGCCCATATGGAACTTATGCTTATAGAAGAATGTCTTTTGGGTTATGTAATGCACCTGCTTCTTTTCAAAGATGTATGATGTCTATATTTTTTGAAATGATTGAAGAGATTATGGAAGTTTTCATGGATGATTTTTTTGTTTATGGAAAAACTTTTGATGATTGTCTAGAAAACTTAGACGAGGGTTTTGCAAAGATGTGAGGAAAAGCACTTAGTCCTTAATTGGGAAAAATGTCATTTTATGGTTAGAGAAGGGATAGTGCTTGGTCATCTTATTTCGAGAAAGGGGAATAGAGGTAGATAAAGCAAAAATAGGAGTTATAGAACAGTTACACCACCCCGTGAATATTAAAGGGATACGAAGTTTTCTAGGCCATGTTGGTTTCTATCGTAGATTCATAAAAGATTTTTCACATATTGCTAGACCACTTACCAGCTTATTAGCCAAGGATGCTCCCTTTGTTTTTGATGATGCTTGTCTAAATGCTTTTGAAAGTTGAAAAAAAGGCTCTTGTTTTCGCACCAATCATCCAACCCCCGATTGGTCTTTGCCTTTTGAAATTATGTGTGATGCCATTGACTATGCTATGGGGGCGTATTAGGGCAAACTAAAGACAAGAAACATCATGCTATTGCTTATGCTAGTAAAACTTTGACTGGACCACAACTTAATTATGCTACTAATGAGAAAGAGTTGCTTGTGAGTTGTTTATGCTATAGATATGTTCAGATCTTACTTGGTAGGAGCTAAAGTAATTGTTTATACTGATCATGCTGCTTTGAAATACTTGCTCACCAAGAAAGATGCTAAACCTCGCTTGATAAGATGGATTTTGCTACTCCAAGAGTTTGATTTAGAAATTAAAGATAAGAAAGGAGTAGAAAATTCTGTTGCTGATCATTTGTCAAGAATACACTTTGAAAAATCAAATGAATTGCCTATTAATGACTCACTCAGGGACGATATGTTTTATCGGATAACCCATACCGATCCCTGGTATGCAGATCTTGTTAATTTTATGGTTGTGGGGATCGCTCCTGCCCCCTTAGCCTTCGCTCCCGGAGGAGGCGGGAAGGGGGCGAGGGCTTCCCACAGGGTAAGTCAAGAACACGGTCAGGGAGCGGAGCAGCCTCCGGTCCGCTCGACCTTCGCTGGCGATGCCGAGGGTCGAGATGATCGGAGGGTGCCCGGGCCTCCGAAGAAGGAGGAGGGAAAAGACAAATCGTGGGGCGAGACGTGGGAGTAATAAAAACGAGTAAATGGTACTTAAACTGGCCAACAATCCGTCCCTTTCCTAGTGCCCGTACCCGGGTATTTATAGGAATACAAGGGGTCAGAGGGGCTGATTTACAATTTGGTACATGGTAGGTAGGAGAATAGACGCTTACAACTGGGCCCTCACAGGGGCAGGCTAGTAACTAACCGTACAGGGACAGTACGGGAAATACACATGTGACTTCCCCCCGCCTGGGAGCCGTAGGGTTTCCTTGTGCTAGCCGCCGGTCCCACGCTCCAGCGGAGGGTACTGCTCCGGACGGGCCCCTCCGCCGGCCATCCTTGCTGTTCGGGCTTGCGCTGCTCGAGGAATCCCTTCCGCTGGCGTTCCCCCCGTTGCGCGGGGGCCTCCCTGCTCCTGGCCTCGATCGTCGACTTCCGGGGCCACCCTTGGCGGAGGGGCGGAGTCCCGTCGCTCGTACATTAGCGGAGGGTTCTCCGCTTTGCTGATCTTGCACGACCTCATATCTTGTTAATCAGAGGTTAGTTCCTGGTCCTTCGTGGAGAGACCCGCGGAGGCCTCTCCTATCAGAGTGGTGAGGCCTCGCCGACCGTGTTCTCGCGGAGGGTCCTCCGCTTGCTGGCCCTGCGAGATTTCATAACCTATTAATCGGAGATTGGTTCTTGGCCCCCCGTAGTAGGGCCTGCGGAGCTGCCGGGGCTGGCGAGGGTCGCCCTCCCTTGCAGGATATGTAGCACCAGGTGCAGATAAGAAGAAGCTTATATATGAAAGTCGTCACCACCTATGGGATGAGCCATACCTCTTCAGAGTTTGCTCTGACGGGCTACTCAGAAGATGTGTGCCAATAGAAGAAGGATTGCAGATTATTGAAAGATGTCACTCATCACCATATGGAGGTCATTATGGGGCATTCAGAACACAAGCAAAAATTTGGCAAGCAGGATTTTTCTGACCAACCATATATCAAGACACAAAAGATTTCATCCGAAGATATGGAGCTTGTCAGAGGCATGGAAATATCAATACAAGAGATGCTATGCCTCTAACAACCAATCTCCAGATAGAGCTCTTTGATGTCTGGGGAATTGATTACATGGGACCATTCCCAAAATCCGGAAATTATGAACATATCTTAGTAGCAGTGGATTATGTTTCAAAATGGGTTGAAGCTTTGCCATGCAAAACAGCAGATGGCAAGAGTTCAATAAAGATGTTTGAAGAGACTATATTTCCAAGGTTTGGAGTACCTCGAATGGTAATTAGTGACGGAGGAAGCCACTTCATTGACAGAAAATTTCGACAAATTTGTTGAAACATGGAGTTCGTCACAATGTTGCTACAGCTTACCATCCTCAAACGAGTGGGCAAGCAGAGACTTCAAATAAACAAATCAAGAACATTTTACAGAAAACAGTTGAAGAAATGGGAATCAAGTGGAAAGATAGACTTCCAGAAGTACTATGGGCATACAGGACAGCTTACAAGACACCAATTGGAATGACACCTTATCAACTTGTCTACGGGAAAACCTGTCATTTGCCTATAGAGCTAGAATTCAAAGCTCAATGGGCAATCAAGAGATGGAATATGGATCTTGATCTTTGCGAGGAATTCAGAGGAAGATGCAATTGTCGAATTGGAAGAATGGGAGAGAAAGCTTATCATAATGCCAAGATTTATAAGGAAAGAACAAAGAAATGGCATGACAAGAAGATTAAGATAAAGACTTTCACCCAGGAGATCAGGTATTACTTTTTAATTTCAGGGTAAGATTATTCGGGCATGGTAAACTTCGGAGTAAGTGGGAAGGACCTTTCAAGGTAGTAAATTCATCATCACATGGAGCGATCACTCTCCAAGACTCCGAAGGTAAGTTATTCAAGGTAAATGGCCAACGTCTTAAAATTTTCTATGAGCCCGATAAGCCTGATGAATTAAATGAAATAGATTTTTATGCTTATTCCATGGCCATGTGATTTAATTTATGTGGGATTTATTTTTATGGGCCAAAAGTATAAGCATTACAACTAGAATAGAGATATTAGACCGTGGGAAAAAGGGCAACACGAAGTGCCACCAGGCACTGGCGGCCGGCCTGAATGGGCCTGGCGGCCACCAGCCTGTAGTCTCCCCTCATTTCCATCTTTGCTCCAGGAATACTCTAGAACTTGCCCATTGTAATGACGAACATTCTGGAGTCATTTGCGCAGGAAAGTATTGCGAACCTTTCCATCCTATTCTAGACAGCTCTGCCTATATAAACGAGCCCCATCTGATCATTTAATCTTATCTCATTCATCCTCCATTAAGACCGACGACCAGCACCACTTATTTTCACCATGAAGAACACCGAAACCCGTATGGTGGTCTATGATCCGGCCATGGCAGCAGCTGCCTCATCCACTCCATCCACTTCCACAGCTATCGTCCCATATGTGCCTAAGCCATTGGCCATTGTCAACCCACCACCAGCAGATCCTAAGCCTACATATAGTCATCTCTACACAAGAAATTTACTTGCTGCTCGTCGTGAGGCGGCCATGAAGAAGAAAGTTCCCGTTTCTGAAGGCACCAAGCTCAACACTCCAGGACGCAATGAAAAGCTTACTAACATCCAGTGGGACAAATACGGCAACATTAGAAAGAGTAACTATACGGACTCGCGTCTTGTTCTTGATGGAGTACGTGCTACTCCAGACCAAGTTCGTTTCATCCAGCCGAGAGAAGCCGCTGAGCTGATGCCAAAGCCAAGAAGGATGACGATGGCGGAGCTTCGTGCTGAGCACTTTCATATGAAGAACTTTCTGACCACTGAGCACGCTAATTGGAGCCACACCTCTAGACGTTTAGACGAGGTAGAGAAATCCAATGCAAAGTTAGTTACGAAGATGGGAGTTCTTGAGCGCATTCGAATAAGCTTACTAAGGATATGTAAGATGCTCAAGATTATAAGAGCACTCATCGTGTCGAGTCAGTTATCGAGTCAGTTTATTTCAAGTTAAATTAGCGTTTCGAGTCAGTTTTATTTATCGTCGAGTCAAGTTTTGTGAGTCAATAATTAGTTTGGTTTGAATGAATAAAGAGTGCTCTTGTTTTTAATAATTGTTGATCCATTATCTCAGTTTTATTTTCTATATTTTTGTATATGTTTTCTTGTCTCCACCATGTTTTTGAATAAAGGATAATAAAGGATAGTGTGGGGAGACAAGATTTAACATCAAGAAACGTGGCCTGAACCTAAAAAGTGAAGCAAAACAATGTACACGTAAGCGAAGATCCAACATGACAAAGTTTAGGCCAAGGAGCAAAAGAGCTCTGGGCGGCCGCCGAGTAATCCACGCCGGCTGCCAGGCTACCTCCTCCCCTCGACCTCAAATTTCTTCGACTCTCGGTTTGATCTCACGAACTTTGCTTTAATTTATATTTTGGCTTCGTTTTTTGTCGGTTTTGAACCTTTTGCTGATATGCTAAATAATAAAAAGAGAATAAAATATAAATTGATTTGTTTTGTTCAAAGTTAAATTCACATAATACTTTTTCATGGTTAGATCAATTCTTTGTTGAGAAAATAATTTGTTAAAAATCCCAAGTTGCTTAAGTTGTTGTGAAATTTGAGATAGAAGATTGGTGAGAACTTAGTTCTTGATATCTTTTTCTGCTGGAGAATTTATTTCGAAAATATTAAATTGGTAGCTTTATTTCATCTTCGTGGTAAATATTATATCCTACTAAAGCCATGCTATGAGTCTTGAAAAACCAACAATAAGCTATTTGCTTTGTGTTGAGCTTTGTCAAATTCTGTGATCCAAGTTGAGAGACTTGTCATACTCTAAAGATCAAGATCACATACACTTATTGTTTTTATTAAATTATTAACATGCTCCAGTTTTTTGATCTCTCTAAATTCAATAAATTATTTTTGTAAAGCAAGGCATGGGCTATGCAAAAATAGTATGTAAAAAAAGAAGAAAGAAAAAGAAAATAAAATAAAAATAAATAAAGATGAAAAATGGACAAGTGTCCGAGGGTGAGTAGAACCCACATCTTTAAAGAGAGGAAATAAAAGACAAAAGTCTCGAGCGAAGCAGAGCCCACCTCTCAAAAGAAAAATAAAGATAGCCCATGATCTTGTTTGCAAAAATATTTATTTCAAAAGAGAGAAATAAGAGCATAGTAGAATTAGCACACAAATGCACATCTTGATCTATGAGGATGTCTCTCCTTGGATCCATCTTTGACGTTGCAAATACATGCAAGGTAAGTATGCTACATCCTTGACAAACCTGAAACTCCAGATACAACTTTATTAGAAGTAGGATGTTTTTAAGAGCATTAATTACATGTGCTTTGTGAGGATCCAAATACTACATATATATATTTATTGAGTGATTTGAGAGCACCACAGAAGAAAGAAGTAAGCTATGTTTCTCTTCAAAAATCATTGCAAAAACTCCAGCTGAATTGATTGAAGGAATAAGGTACTCTATTTCAACTATCTTGTTTCTCAACTACTTAAAGTTCTTGGTAAGATTAGTAAAATATAAATATGACCATGAGATTGTTTTATGCTTGTTATACTTGTCTTACAATTTTGTTATAACCATCCTTTTATCGAGACGAGTAAAAGCCTAAGTGTGTGGGGAGCTTGTTGACACCTCTTAAGCTCTATTTTTATGTGTCAACTAAACATGTAATAAGGATATAAAATGAATAAATACATAGAATAGGTATTTTACTAACACAGTTCCAAGTTTTGGTGATTTATATCTTTTTAGGGACTTAACAGATAAATGCCAGAAAACTCAGAGAAAAACCCCCAAATAATAAGAAGATTTACCACTGGTGAATTTTGATCCAAAAAGTGAACTAAAACGTTCTAGAAGACACTAGAAGACACCGGGAGGAGCCCGACACCCCGGGCCCACAAAGACTGGCGGCGCCGAGAGAGGATAAGGCCGGCCGCCAGGTGGGGCCGGGATGTCGCCCTCATCTTCTTAGGTTGGTTTCAAAACCGACTCACGAGATTGTATCTACACCGTTATTGAAGGTCGGTTTGATCCAAGGGTCGGCATTCATCGGCCACGACTATATAAGGATGATCCTACCTCTGGCCTTAGGCATGAAAATCATTATTCATCAGACTCGACTCTGATCATAGCTAGAGCCATACCTCTCTAATTAGAAGAGCTAAGATCAAGTTGAGAGAGATTAGTAGAAAGTTGAGAGATAGATCAAAGAACTTAATTAGAGTTCTAGATCTGTTCTTGAGAGATAAAGAGTAGAGTAGAGGAGAAGAAAGGGAAGTACCGGACTGTCGGTGACTCCTCTCTACGCTTGTACCTCTCGGGGATCAAAGGCTTCATTGCACTTGATCTTGAGACTTCTTTGGTAGATCAACCTTATATTTGAGTAAGATCACTTGACTTTATTTCTTTTCGGGTTTACGACTCATTAGAGTACTTTGATTCTTGTCGCTCTTGAATTGAAGTTGTTATTCTTAGTGCAAACGTGGTGTTTGGGCTAGATAACTCGTGAAATACACCCTACCTTCCGGAGTGTGGTAGTTCGTGGTAGTGACAGTACCATTGATTCCTTTGTATTCCATCTCCCGTTGGATAGGACTTAGTAGGAACCGATTCTTTGGGGGAATAGTAAGTTTTGACCTTACTTTCTCTTGAGTGCATCCCCATTAAGAAATATCTTCAAGCCTTACAAGGATATAAACTAGACAACCATAGAAATCTTCTCACATTTTATCTCGAACTCCAGTTCCTTCCTATTATGTCGTGGATTTAGTTTTGTCTCATTACCGCCACACCATTCTCCTTGTGGATTCGATATTTAAAACCCTCTCGGTGAAGTGCTCATCGTGATCTGTTCGCTACTTGCACTATACAAATTATAAATAATTCTGTAGGATAACTTTTACCAACAATACCTATGCTGATAAGAACACTAACATCCAAGGATGTATCTTCCAAAAGCGACGTCTCCAACAAGAGTATGACATCGAAGACGCCATCATCGCCGACCCGGGAAAAGACCGGTGCTTTGGATTTTCATCCCGAGAGATATCAACGATGTCCTATGCTTTGAAGAGAAATGATGACGCCTCGTGGCTGAAGAGAAATGATGACACCTCCAGCGAGGAACTAGCAACCGCAGACGTCATCACCCGCCTAAACACGGTGATTGTCCCACCAAAATCCATGTCGTTACGCCAATGGCCGCCGAGGAAGATCGCTGCCAGGTGCGGGGAACAATGGAGTTCTTGAGAGGTGCACCACCATTATCCGCACATACGGCCTCCGGTCGGATGTCTAGATAGCCACCCGCACCTCCACGCACGGCGCCCAAGAGCCCTAGAACCGTGAGGGGTCGGATCCATCGCACGAACTCTACTACATTTTCTTTAATGGTGGCGGTTATTTTTTGATTTACGGTGGCGGTTTTGTAACCGCCACCGAGCTAGGTTCACGATTAATCATTAACCGTGGCAGTTTTTAGCACCCCCAAATAACCGCCACCGTTAATGAAATAAAAATAACAAAAAAAGAAAACCTAGATCCAGGACCAAACGGGATTAGATCCGCCGCCACCGACCCATTACGGTTAGGGTAGGGAGGAGCAGATCCGCCACCGCCGACACGTCGTGGTCGATCCGCCACCATGCCGGAAAGGAAGCATATCGGGGAGGGAGGAGCAGAGTGCATCGATCTGCCACCACGTGCCATCCCGCGCCATCCGGGAGGGCGACCCGCCCCGCCGCCGCCGGATCCGCCCGATGAGGGCCGAGCGAGGGCGAGGTGCACCGCAGCAAGCCCGCCAGAGCGTCGTCCCACATCGCCCAACGCGCCGTGGATATGCCCCGGGGAGGGCAGCGCAAGGGCGAGGCGCCGGCCGCCGCCGGATCCGGCCGGGATCTCGGGAGGGTTGGGGCGCCGCCGCCGGGATTGGGGACGGGTCAACACCGGGAGAGGAGCGAGAGAGAGGACAGGCTACGCGCTATTGCGGGTGTGGGAGCAGAGTGGAGTCAAGGAGGGAGTGGATGAGGCAGAGTGCGGCACATGCGAGATTTCGTGTGGGAGAGACAAGTGCGGGAGAGGAAGCAAGGCTCGGAGAGTGAAAACCTAAGGCGGCTATTTATATTTCAATGGCAAACTAGACCAAAGTTTGGGCCTGTTTGGGCCCACGCCATGCTCCTCCCAAGGGCCATTTAGGGTTGCGATTTTTTAAAAATAATGGCCGGTTAATCGATTTACCATGGTGTTTATTCTAACTGCCACAATTAATAAAAAAATAACCATCACGGTTAATCATGATATTAATCGTGGCGCCCACGGTTATAGTTTTTGAAGTGCCTTAGAAGATCAATTTTGTAGTAGTGGAAGCCGGCAATCGCCGGGAGCGACATCGAACGGCCACCGCCCGCGCAGCCACCCACGCCTCGAAGCCTCGTGATCCGGCCTCACACATTCAGTCGCCGGGTCTCCTCCACCTCTACTCCCTCGCCCCCACAACTCCACCTCCTCCGCTAGTACACAAGAACGCCAGACCACCGCAAATGGACAGATCGAACCCAAAGAGAACCGGACTCAACCGCCGCGAGAACCTAGATCCGCCATCCCCGCCGCCACCGCCGTGAGTCGGGTCTTTGGAGCCGCCGCACCACGCCAGCCAAACGGAGCCGTGACGCCGCGCCGGTCATTGTGCGCCCTTCCCGCACCGGCGCACGCGAGACCCGCTGGGAGGGAGCTTTGCCACATCCTTCCCGGGAGCCGCACGGGCCTCCTGGTGGCGCCCTCCAGCAGCGGCAAGGGAGGGGATGGGGATGGGGAACGGGGTGGCGGCTAGGGTTCGGTGCCATCCGAGTGGGCCGTGCGAGAGACGACGCGAGGGCCGAGTTGAGTCATTTCGCGCGGTTCTTGCCTTCCTGAAACAGTACTCCTACTTCATGTTTGGTCTCAGTTGATTGAACCCCACCATTCCTCTGAAATCTGACTCTAGCGGAGCTGTCAATTCACTAATTAACAAAGACCCAGACAACATTCTGTGTTCCTCCTCTCCGATGCCTTTCACACACTAGCATCCTCTGGGAACCCTTTGGTTTGGCATATATAGTTTTCGCAGTAAGCAATAAGGCAAGCCAGCCATTACCAAACGCATCAGACATTTGGCTTACTTTTTTCTCGGTGCAACACCAAGCTATGTCGTCCTCGTCCCCGCATCACGGTTGCAGGAATATGCTCTGCATTATCTCCTTGTGCATCGTCCTCGCGGTCAGCGTCGACGCCGGCAGCGCCGACGACCAGTTCGTCTACTCCGGCTTCGCGGGCGCCAACGTGACCCTGGACGGCACAGCCGTGGTCACACCGTCGGGCCTGCTGGAGCTCACCAACGGCACGCTCCGGCAGAAGGCGCACGCCATACACCCGGCGCAGTTCCGTTTCCGCGAGGCGCGCAACGGCACGGCCACAGCGCGGTCCTTCTCAGCGTCCTTCGTGTTCGCATCCTCTGCCGGACGCGAACGTCTGCAGCCACGGATCGTGCTCTTCGTCGCGCCGGCCAGCTACGACCTCGCCACCGGCGTTACCGAGCCAGTACCTCGGCCTCGTCAACGCCAGCACCAACGGCGACGCCGCCAACCACCTCTTCGGCGTGGAGCTGGACACCAATCAGAACGACGAGTTCCGCGACATCGACAGCAACCACGTCGGCGTCGACGTCAACAGTCTCGTCTCCGTCGCCTCGGCCAGCGCCGGCTACTACGACGACGGCAGCAGCGTCTTCCGCAACCTGACGCTCGCAAGTGGCGAGGCGATGCAGGTGTGGGTTGACTACGACGGCCAGGGGAAGCGTGTTGACGTCACCATGGCTCCCCTGAAAACGGCCAAGCCCAGCAGGCCGCTACTCTCCACCACATACGACCTGTCCACGGTACTCACCGACGTGGCTCGCGTCGGCTTCTCGTCGGCGACAGGCTCGTTCAACTCGCGTTACTACGTTCTCGGCTGGAGCTTTGCCATGGACGGACCTGCTCCGGCCATCGACATCGCCAAGCTACCAAAGCTGCCTCGCTTTGGCACCAAGCACCGAACCAGGTTGCACAGATCGTCCCACCGGTCGTCACCGCAGCAACCATCTTGGCGGTCGGTGTCATTGCTGCTCTCCTTGTGCGGAGGCGGCTGCGGTACATCGAGGTGCTAGAAGATTGGGAGGTCGAGTTTGGGCCGCACCGGTTTTCGTATAAGGACCTGTTCAATGCAACACAAGGATTCAAGAACAAGAACCTGCTTGGTGTTGGAGGGTTTGGGAGGGTGTACAAGGGAGTTCTTCCAGTGTCGAAAACGGAGATCGCCGTCAAGATGGTGTCACATGACTCGAAGCAAGGTATGAAGGAATTCATAGCAGAGGTTGTTAGCATGGGCCGCCTGCAGCACCGCAACCTTGTGCAGTTACTAGGCTACTGCAGGCGAAAGGGTGAACTCCTCCTGGTCTACGAGTACATGTCGAATGGGAGCCTTGACAAGCACTTGTATGGTGGTGACCATCGCATGCCAATTCTGAGTTGGGACCAAAGGTTCCGGATCATCAAGGGGATCGCGTCCGGGCTGCTCTATCTCCACGAAGAGTGGGAGAAGGTAATCGTCCACCGCGACATCAAGGCGAGCAATGTGCTGCTTGACAAAGACATGGAGGGCCGGCTTGGTGACTTCGGCCTTGCAAGGTTGTATGACCATGGCACTGACCCACATACCACTCATGTGGTCGGGACCATAGGGTACCTTGCTCCTGAGCTTGGCCGCAGCAGCAAGGCGACGCCTTTGTCAGATGTTTTCGCCTTCGGCATCTTCGTTCTTGAAGTCACCTGTGGCCAAAGGCCCATCAGGCAGAGCTCCAATGGTGACCAGCTCTTGTTGGTTGATTGGGTTGTTGAGCACTGGCACCAAGGATCACTGACTGATACCGTGGATGGTAGGCTCCACGGCAGCTACAACGTTGGTGAGGCATCACTGGCTCTCAAGATTGGATTGCTATGCTCTCACCCGCTTGCCAGCGCGAGGCCTAGCATGCGTCAAATCTCCAAGTACCTAAGTGGAGATGTGCCACTACCGGAGCTGGCGCCGACACAACAGAGCTTCGAGTCCCTTGCGCTGATGCAGAGCGAAGGCTTCGACTCATATGTCATGTCTTACCCCTCATCCATGGGAACCATGAGCACCACGTCTAGCCCTTCATGAGAAGTGATAACAGGAGCTGCCTTCCATTTACTTTTTTTTTTTTTTTTTTTTTTTTTTTTTGAGATCACGTTGTTGCGTGTTTTTCATTAAGCAGAATAAAGTTCAAACAAACAAGTCGAGACGGTAACCACATTTACATGTTGTTTAGTTTCTTAAGATCATAACCTTTAATGTAGATGTACTTCATCCGTTCTAAAAAGAGTGTCGTTTTTTACTTTTTAAACATCATGTTTGACCGCTTCATGTTATTAAAAAATTTTGTGTAAATAAAATAGATAAATCAACATTAAAGTATCTCTAATGATAAATAAGTCATCACAAAATCAAAGAGATTTATGAATTTTTTTGAATAAGACGGATGGTCAAACATAATATATTAAAAACCTAAAAACGACACTCTTTTTAGGAACGGAGGGAGTACTGAGTTCCATGATTAACACAATTCTTGTGAAAAAAGATTAGTGTTGTGTTTATCCTCCCTCTGTCGATAGAATGACATAACTATGGGATTTGTGTAAGTCGAGCTAGCTTAACTTAAAGCTAAATTTATACCGAACGGTATTGATATTTATGTCTTCAACTAGATTACTATAATAAATGTATTTTATTATTGATTTAATGTTTCTTGATTTGTTTGGTTAGTTAAATACTTTTTATGTAATTTTATTCGAATTCTTTGACTACTCTCGACCCGAGAAGTCGAGAATAATTATGCTATATAGATAGAGAGACTAAGACTAGCCTTCCTGCACTACTTTTTGAGTGTGTGGAATCATGATGTCCATTTTATTGAAGCAGTGGACCTATGTTTCTTCTCTGGAGAAACGGGAACATCACAGTCATGTCGTCAACGAACGTTATTACTAGGCGAAAACAACGTAACTGTGTTATCCAGGCCAGTCAGCGGCTGCTATGATGTACTATATGAATTTTTATATGAAAGTGAAGAATAAGCCAGCGGCGGCTATGCTGTGCTATATAAATTTTTATATGAAAGAAGAAGTCAGTGGCGGCTAGAATCATTCTTACGTGTCAATACAATTGAACAGAAAAAAGTACAAGTGGGCTCATGCATAGTCAACTGAAATGCAAGAAGAAGTCAATTAATGGCGGCTAGGAACAGACGTCAGAAATACGCTGTGTTCTTATATCCCATTTGTTCATACATGGAAAAACTGGGTCATATAAATATATAAAGACTTGGACGCCAGAAACAACACTTATTACGAACTGCTAGCGGTTGCTGATGATGTGTTCACTTGGTACTACAGTAACCCAAAAAGTGCTACAGTTCCCTGTCACATCGAATATCTTATTGTATATATGGAGCATTAAATGTATGTAAATAAAAAAACTAATTGCACAATCTGACTGAAAAGTACGAGACGAATCTTTTAAGGCTAGTTAGTCCATGATTGGACACTAATTACTAAATACAAACAAAAAGTGCTACAGTAGCCCAACCCAAAACTTTTCACCAACTAAACACCTGATGTATCGCCTTCTCTGACCAACGACTGGTAGACGAAATGGACAACCACAAGGAAATTGAATATCTGCTTCCAGCACCAACTTGGCTTCCAGCAGTTGCCAACATATTTATGCTCATCAAATTTTATATTTTTCATGTTTTTGGCTTTGACTATTGGTGCTTTTCATATATCTTTTATAAAAACGCTATGTGGCATAGCTTCGCTATAGCTGTGTAGCTTCTAAAAAAACGGTACCATTCAGACTTCAGACAGCGTGCATTAGCAATTGCAGGTCCTATGCGTCAGGGTAACACATACACTCAGTCGCTACCTAGCAGCGTGCAACTCTGTAGAGATTTTCAGATCGAGGCCATGGCACACAAAGGTGCCATCACCTTTCTCACCGTCCTTCTCTTCTGCTGCCTGAACCCTACTGCGGCTGTCAAGGACCAGTTCGTCTTCTCCTCCGGCTTCACCGGCGCCAACCTCACGCTGGACGGCATGGCGACCATCACGGCAGACGGCCTCCTGGAACTCACCAACGGCACGGTCCAGCCTCAAGGGCCACGCATTCCACCCAGCGCCCCGTGCGCCTGCGCGCGCCGTCGTCCGGCAGCGGAACGGTGCGCTCCTTCTCGGCTTCCTTCGCGTTCGCCATCCAGACTACCTACCCGGGGCTCAGCTGCCATGGAATTGCCTTCGCCGTGGCGCCCAGCACGGACTTCTCCTCCGCGCTGGCCGCGCAGTACCTGGGCCTGGCCAACATCGACGACGACGGCAACGCCACCAACCGCTTCTTCGCCGCCGAGATGGACACCATCCAGAACGTCGAGTTCCAGGACGTGAACAACAACCACGTCGGCATCGACGTCAATGGCCTCCGCTCCGTGGCCGCGTACCCGGCGGGGTACTACGACGACGCCAACGGGACCTTCCATGGCCTGGACCTCATCAGCGGCGAGGTCATGATGGCGTGGGTGGACTACGACGCGGAGCAAGCGCGCGTCGACGTCACCATCGCTCCGGTCAGCGTGTCCAAACCAGTAAAGCCTCTTGTCTCTACACGCTACAACCTCTCCGATGTGCTAGCTGAGCCTTCATACGTCGGCTTCTCTGCTGCAACTGGCTCAATCGATTCTCGGCACTACATTCTTGGCTGGAGCTTCGCCATGGATGGACCTGCTCCGGCGATCGATGTCGCTAAGCTGCCAAGGCTACCTCGGCTCCGCCCCAAGCCTCGGTCAAAGGTCCTGGAGATCTTGCTGCCTATTGCCACTGCATTGTTCATTCTCAGTCTAGGGTCTCTGGTGGTTGTGCTTGTGAGAAGAAGAATGAGGTATGCCGAGCTGCGGGAAGATTGGGAGGTCGATTTCGGACCGCACCGGTTCTCGTATAAGGATTTGTTCAATGGAACTGATGGGTTCAAGGACAAGCATCTCCTTGGACAAGGCGGCTTTGGCAGGGTGTATAGGGAGTGCTTCCCAAGTCTACACTGGAGGTGGCTGTGAAAAAAGGTGTCACATGAGTCAAGGCAGGGAATGAAGGAGTTTGTTGCTGAGGTTGTTAGTATTGGCCGCATCCGACACCGTAACCTTGTGCAGTTACATGGCTATTGTCGGAGGAAAGGCGAACTCCTTTTGGTGTATGACTACATGTCTAATGGCAGCCTTGATAGATATTTGCATTATGGAGAAGCTAAGCCAGTGTTGGATTGGGCTCAGAGGATTCATATCATCAAAGGTGTTGCATCCGGTTTGTTGTACCTACACGAGAAGTGGGAAAAAGGTTGTCATTCATCGTGATGTCAAGGCAAGCAATGTACTCCTTGACAAAGAAATGAATGCACGTCTTGGTGACTTTGGCCTCGCGAGGTTATACGACCACGGCACAGATCCCCAAACTACACATATGGTTGGCACCATGGGTTATCTCGCTCCAGAGCTTGTACGCACAGGCAAGGCATCACCTCTTACAGATGTTTTCGCTTTTGGCACGTTCCTCCTTGAGGTCACATGTGGACAAAGGCCCATCAAGGAAGATGGCCAAGGCCACCATCTTTTATTGGTCGATTGGGTACTTGACCATTGGCACAATGGGACTCTCCTTGCCACGGTGGATACAAGGCTCAAGGGAAACTATAGCACTGAAGAAGCGTACCTTGTACTAAAGCTTGGACTTCTTTGTTCACACCCTTCTACAAGTGCAAGACCAAGCATGCAGAAGGTAATGGACTACCTCGACGGAGACGTATCGTTTCCAGAGTTGGCGACACCGCAACTGAGCTTCAACATGCTATCCATATTGCAAAATCAAGGATTGGATCCATATATTGTAGCTTCTCCTCCATCGCCAACGATGAGCTTCGAGCTATATCTGACCTATCAGGAGGGAGATGATATTCTGGTCTCTAGAGTTTTTGTAAGAAAAGGTGTTCAATATTTAGTTCTTTACACTTTGTTGAGCTTGGGGAGGGAGTTGTAAGAGGGAGATGAGCTTCGAGCTATATCTTACCTCGGGACGGAGTTGTATGCATGCCTGTACAATTTGTTTTTTTCTTTTCTATTGTCTAATAAATTAACGGCAAAAGCTTTTTTGCCGCCTTTCAAAAAAGAAAATATTTAGTTCTTTTACAATAGAGGTAGGATGTGAGAGTATCTGCTTAGTCAATTACCTATTTCTAGGCTTTTACCATATGGATAACCATGAAAAGGTTGAATAGTGTGTGTGATTTTTTTTAGATAGTGGAATAGTGTGTGTGATGATGGTCATTTTGTTTGTCTAGCACAGTTTTGTTATTTACTATTGTCATTAATTGTATCTTGATAAGGATATATGTTGAGACGTCTTAACATGTAAGCGTAGCTATGATAGTCTCAATTACCTTGTTAGCTTGCTTATGTACATATTAATAGCATCGTGCCCGTGCGATGCTACGGGGATAACTAAATTTTATATAAAAACACATGGATAGCATGATAAAATAATAATACTATAAAATTAAACAATCATATTAAAGTGACTTTTAATCCAAACACACAAGTTTTATATAAAAAACACATGGATCATAAGTGCACATGTACACATGATAATCTTTGAAACGGATCAAAGTTAGCTAGATAATATATGTACACACATGTAATTGGATCAAATATGAATAGAAATAGCCAATTATAGTTGGGTGCTCGATTTTGCACAAGTACGGAGGAAATAGAAGGGGTTGGCAGTCCAACCGTAAAACACAATATGCACCAGCACAAGGTTGACAAACACAATATGCACCTGCACAAGGTTGACAGGGACCTATTTTTTTCTTAAGAATGGTCTGCATATAGATTAAAAATTAAATAATATATTAACTAATGTTTTCAAGTACTTGCTATCTGCATAAACAATTGAAGAGAAGGGGTTGGCACACTGGTGGTTCTCCTCGCGAACGGAGGCGGAGGACGGATCTTTGTGGACAACGTCATGGCCATAGCTATCGTTGTCAAAGTGGCCTTTGGGTGTCATGGCGGCACGCCCGGGCGGTGTCACCGAGCCGGCGGTGTAGGTTTCGCCGACGCGATCTGCAGCCGAGAAATACACGACGGCTTAGGTCGCACGCATCGTGGTGGTGGTACGCCCGATGGCATCGTAGGCAGGGCGCGCGTGAAGCGAGGGGGAGGAGAAAACGAACAGGGAGGGCGAATGAATGTGTGGTTTTCTGTCAAGTCTCTGTGATTTTTTTTTAAACCGTCTCCTTGTTTGTCTTCTTTATTCGGCAATTGATTAGTAGACTTTCTTCTTATTTTTTTTTCCACACGAGGCGATACCCCATTTCCATTTCATGAAACGGAAATACAGAGTTTTAACTCATTACAGACTTAGACAGTAAAGCAAAGACACCGAGGAACTGAGCCCCTATGCATCGCTACTCGCTAATGCTTTGGGAACAATTTAAAAGAAGAGGGGGACAGGAAGTTTGAATTATTACAGAGTGACACTAGAGGTCAGAGAGCCATGCTCCTGCCTCCAAACAGCCATTTGAAGGTATTCCTAGACTGTTGGATTGAACTGATAGCAGAGATCTTCAGCCTTCCTGGTCGTCAAGACTTTCTTCTTATTCCTTTGTTGTTCGTTATTTCCTTGCATGCGAGCATACCGGGATGGTAGGGGAGAGCGTGGAGCCTGGAGGAGGTGGGGATCGCAGAAGGGAAGGCAAAGTGGCTCCAAACTAATGTGGCTCCAAAAGGTGTCCACGTTTTATTTATTTTTATGTTGTAGAGATATATGAGAATGTGATAGTTAATTGGCTTGAGATGTGAACTGTAGTCATTAGGGGCTAGCCATTCGCTATGCCAGCATTGCGATAGATAGTAGATACAAGATAGGATCATTGGACCTAAAGATGTGATTGGTGGAGGTGATGGAAGTTATATTGTTTTTCCTTGGCCTAATCATCTGAAGGTGTTCGCAAAAGTGGCCATGGGAGAATGTAGTACCCGATGTACTTGAGGGATTGTTGTCCTAATTTCCCAGTCCTTCGAAAATGTTACTGTACCGGGCAATAAGAATGCATGGGCTTTGGTTTGCTGGACCAGTCCAATTCTCCTAATTGATTATATTTATTTGGGCCTTCATTTCTGTGCTGAATTTCAAAAGCTAATCCATGGGCCCACAAATTTCTTTCAACTGAAATAAGATTTTGGCCCATTGTGCGGCCCATGCAAATCTTTGTTTTCAATTTTTTTCCTTTCCTTTTTGGCAGTATACAGCCTACAGGTATTACTTATTAGTTCTTCTGGATGAGTTCCAGGTCCAAAGGTACACGGCCATGCGTGTCCTATTTTTCAGAGCTTCGAAGAAATTGCAGAACAAGACCAAACCATTGCTTGAATTAATTCCACATTTCGGTACTTGACGTTTGCAGTTTCTTGTGGGGATCACGTGTTCTGCGCCTTAATTTATGTTGACTGAAGACTTTAAGAGTACACTCACCAAAATAAATCAGTTCGGCAATTTCGGTACTTTCCGGGTTCCTTCATTGACATGCAACAGGGACAATAAAATTTAGTTGAAACTGCTCAACACACGGCATGTTATTCAATTGACGAGTGAGCACGACATCGTATTAAATTGTTTCTAGAAGATTGGGACTGCTATGGGTGTGTTTAAATTTTCACAACGCAGACTCTATCGTAGAAGTCTAACAACATTTATTACGCCGGGTATTATGGATTTGGAGTCTAAATAAGACGCTGAGTCTTAGTTTTTTCCCATAAATACACCGCCACATCGGGCGCCACATCATCAAAATGCAATAAATATGAAGGTAATAAATAAATTAGACTCTATGATAGAGTCTGCACTTGTGAGTGCCCTTAGAGCCTAAAAAATTTGGGCCTGAAAAAAAACTTTGGCGAATTTTGGCGTTAAAAACATCGTTCGAACTGAAAAACACCGTAATACGTTTCTTTTGTTTGTGGTAAATATTATCATACTATGACGTAAGTAGGCTCAAAAGAATCGTCTCACAATGTAAATCTAAACTGTGCAATTAAATTTTTTTTTTGATTTACCTAAATTTCATCTTGGCTGACATACGTCTTTTGGGTGCATTTAATGTTTTGATGTGATGGGATGTGATGGGAATGCAGGAAATTTTGAAGGGAAGTTGGTGCTCTAAACACATCCTATGAAATTTATCAAACCGTACTATATCTGAGCTGTTCCCATCAACTGTTCAAAGACGCCAAGAGGGACTTCGTACTAAAATAATGGTAGAAGGAACGACCTATTGGCATTGCACAGCAGTTTTTCTTTTTTTTTCATTTTATTTAGTCATGTGGGAGCATTCTACAAATTTCACTAGCTACACGTACATACAAAATTATTTGAGAAACTAAAATGTCATACTTGAGTAGAAAATCCAACTTTTTATTAAAAAAAAATTGGGATCTTTGCTTTTCGTACCCTTGTTTTGGTAAAGAAATTGTGGTTTAGATTCTACTTTTTAAACTTTGTGAATTCCTATGCATGCATTTTCAGCGAAAAAAAAAACAAGCAACGCTTTGCTCCTATTTTGTCATCATCCCCTAACACTATTAATATTTGTACCTCACCGGACAAATATATATTCCCATGTGGTTTTGTCCCTGGTGTTTTCGGCCTTTTTTGTGATATTACACTTATTTGGAATAAGAAATTTATATTGTATTTTGATATAAAAAGTAGTTAGATTATGTCAAATATATGTGACACTATTTACAATTATTTCAAAACATAAATTTATCAAAAAAAATATTCAAACTTTTCGCAACATTTTGGTAGCATCTTAGCAATATTTTGATAGCATTATGACAACAATATGAAGCACATATGACAACAATCATGGAGAATAAAATGGCAATATCTTATTTCAGTGTCTCATATGAAACATGTTAACATGTTTAAACCTGTGTGACATAGTTAACACATATTTAGGTAACCACAATTTAAACTTTAAGTGATGGCAAAAAGTTGGCACGGTACACACCTGTAGAAGTACCAATTGCCATTTTCGAAGTTTCGACGAACCACTCCAACTTTCCTAAGTTTCCTTAGCCTCGGTCCCAATCACCCCATATGGCACTTCGGAGTAGGATAGGATATTTTTTTTGCGTCGTGACTCGTGAGTGTATGTGTTGTATTGTTTAGTTTTAAAAATATATATCTAGAAGGGATTACACGCATGTGTAAGAATTTTTTTTGTGACACCAACCAAAAAAATTGATGGAAACAAATTTGTTCCCGTGGTGCTCCTTCCCTATCATGATCCATCTCATTTTGTCCTCTTGTCATATCCCCAGATTCGTCCGTCAGTCGTCCACTCGCTGTCATTGTTCTCAGCAATTGCAGTCACTTTTTTTACAGAGAGATAGGATGCAATTGCAGTTAGCTGCCCAATAATCCATGATAGAACACAAAGAAACCACCATGGCAGGGAAGAAGCTTCTGGTAGTACGGTTCCTACTCGTGTGCCTCTTCCACCTTATAGCCCTCACCGTCGCCGCCGGTGAAGATGACCAGTTCGTCTACTCCGGCTTCACCGGCGCCAGCAACCTCATCCTCGACGGCGCTGCGTCCGTCACGTCGAGCGGCCTCCTCGAGCTCACCAACGGCACGCTCCGGCAGAAAGGCCACGCCATCTACCCGACCCAGCTGCGCTTCCGGGACCAGCAGAACACGACGGCGCCCGGCGCCGTGCGGTCCTTCTCCGCCTCCCTTCGTGTTCGGCATCCTCTCCGGCTACCCGGACGTGAGCGCCAACGGCATCGCGTTCTTCGTGTCTCCCACCGCCGACTTCTCCTCCGCGATGCCATCACAGTACCTCGGCCTCTTCAACGGCAGCAACAACGGCAACGCCACCAACCGCGTCTTCGCGGTGGAGCTGGACACCATGAAGAACAACGAGTTCAGGGACATCAGCGACAACCACGTCGGGATCGACGTCAACAGCCTCTTCTCGGTCAACTCCACCGACGCCGGCTACTACCCCGACGGCGGCGGCGGCTTCCGCAGCCTGACGCTGATCAGCCACGAGGCGATGCAGGCGTGGGTGGACTATGACGGCGCGGCCAAGAAGATCAGCGTGACCTTGGCTCCTGACGATGGCCGGCAAACCGGCCACGCCGCTGCTCTCGGCAACCTACGACCTCTCGACGGTGATCCCGGACATGGCGTACATCGGCTTCTCGTCGTCCACGGGCTTAGTCGACTCGAGACACTACGTTCTCGGATGGAGCTTCGCCATGGATGGACCTGCGCCGGCCATCGACATCGCCAAGCTGCCAAAACTACCCCGTGAGTTCCCAAAGCCAAGATCCAACAAGGTCCTGGAAATCATCCTGCCAATAGCCACTGCTGCACTAGTTCTATTTGTTGGCACTGTTCTTGTTCTACTTAGGAGAAGACAGCTACGGTACACTGAATTGAGGGAAGATTGGGAGGTTGAGTTTGGGCCACACCGGTTCACATACAAGGATTTGTTCACGGCCACCGACGGTTTCAAGAACAAAAATTTGTTGGGAATTGGTGGTTTTGGGAAAGTATACAGGGGGTGTTCTTGCGGCGTCAAAATCTGAGATCGCCGTGAAGAAGGTGTCACACAACTCGAAGCAAGGTATGAAGGAATTTGTAGCTGAGATCGTTAGCATCGGGCGCATGCAACATCCTAACATTGTCCAGTTGCTCGCTACTGCCGTCGAAAAGGCGAGCTACTTCTGGTGTACGAGTACATGTCCAATGGCAGCCTCGACAAGTATCTCTATTCCCAAGAGAGCAAGGCTACTCTGAATTGGGCACAGAGGCTTGGTATCATCAAAGGCATCGCGTCCGGCTTGCTGTACCTCCACGAAGAATGGGAGAAGGTCGTCGTCCACCGTGACATCAAGGCGAGCAATGTGTTACTTGACGGCGGTATGAATGGCCGGTTAGGAGATTTTGGGCTTGCAATGTTGTATGACCATAGTTCCAACCCACAAACCTCACATGTTGTTGGGACCATAGGGTACCTCGCCCCCCGAGCTTGGTCGCACGAGTAAGGCGACCACTTTGACCGATGTTTTCGCCTTCGGCATATTTGTCCTTGAGGTCATCTGTGGGCAAAACCAATCTTGCAGGACTCAGAAGACAACCAAATAATGTTGGTCGATTGGGTCGTGGAGCATTGGAACAAGACAACGCTAGTTGGTACGGTGGATGCAAAGCTCCAAGGTGACTACAACGCTGATGAGGCAAGCATGGGACTGAAGGTAGGATTGCTATGCTCTCATCCCTTTCCTGAAGCAAGGCCAACCATGCGCCAGGTCCTGCAGTACCTCAATGGTGAGATGGCGCTGCCGGAGCTTGTTCCTGCGCATCTGAACTTCCGGATGCTGGCACTGATGCAAAATGAAGGGTTTGACTCGTACGTCATGTCATATCCATCATCGGTAGACAGCATCCAGAGCATTTCGGGCCTTGTGGAAGAAAGATAATAATGCTCATATATGGACTTTGTATGATGTGTACACTAGCATATATAGCTACCTTCTTGTTTTATGTGTGTATGCACACATAAATGTGCCAGTACATGTATTACAGATCATTGTGGAATAGGGGCTGCCAAAGAGGAAAAGAGAGCATTTCCTTTTTTTTTTTTTTTGAATCGGTTGAGTAGTTTCCTGACAGAGTTTGTAGTTGCGAAATGTGTTTTTTAGGGTTTGTCCTAGTTAAAAAATTGGTGAGTTGAGTTGGATCATAGTTTCAATCAGAGTTGGTTAGTTGGCTCAGAGCTGTATGGAGTTGGTAGTTGACTGGTCCTAGTCATAACACCAAAGTATGAGATCTATGCTACTCCCTCTGTTCCATTTTATTAGTCGTTTTAGCAACAAAATTAAATGTCCAGGTGCATTCAATGTTGTATGTATCAGTTCACATGTGAGTTCAGATTCATTGAATTAGTGTTGCACTTGATTCAGTCCTAAAACGAACTACGAATTGGGACAGAGGGAGTACATATGAACACACGTAACGCGGATCGTGCAAGATCTAGCGTTAACATTGAATAATAACATGCTCTGTATTTGAATTGCTCTAGGACTTGGACTCGATGTGTGTACTAACAGCATCTATCGTTGGCAGTTTCTATGAACACGCACATGGACAGATGCTGCGACAGTGGACTGGTCCAAACACGCACGCGCGGTGTAGAAAAACTAGCTGCCCCCTCGCTGTCGTCGTGACCGGCCGGCCTGAACAAGTTGTGGTTGCAACAGCCAACCTGATTCCAGAACGTACGTCATGAGACAGACTTGTATATGTACGATTACGACAGTGACATGGTGTGTACAGTAGTCGATCTCATACAGTAGTCTGACTGGCCGGATTGGTCGTTTAATGTATTTTCTCCAGGCGGCCGGCGTCTGGACGTTTCAAACATGGACATCGCCGATGAACTAGCTGCCACTGTGTGTCCCAAAAGCTAGCCTGTAGTAGTCGCTAGGAATTAATCTCTTGCACGTACACACTCTAGAGCCGGCCAGTCGATCGATCGGCCACAGCAGACAGGCAGAAGCTAGCCTGCTGTCACCATTCGATCGCATGAATGGTGGTATACACATGCCCTGCCATCGTCTACCCCCATCATCATCCTCTCTTGCCGGCCTTGTTCTGCTTGCAGCCGCCGCCGCCGCCGCCGCCGCCGCAGACGACGGCGGCGAGCAGTTCGTTCTACAACGGATTCGCCGGCGCGAACCTGACCCTGGACGGCTCGGCCACGGTGACGCCGGGCGGCCTGGTGGAGCTAACCAACGGCACCACCCACGAGAAAGGCCACGCGTTCCACCCGACTCCCCTGCGCCTCCGCGGGCCGCCGCCGCCGCCGCCGCAGGGTCAGGGGGTCCCCGGCGCCGTCCACGAACGGCACGACGGCCGCGCCAGTGCGGTCCTTCTCGGTGTCCTTCGTCTTCGGCATCGTGTCCAGTTACCTCGACTTCAGCACGCACGGGTTGGCCTTGGTCGTCGCGCCCACCACCAACCTGTCGACGGCGCTGACGGACCAGTACCTGGGCCTCACCGACACCCAGGACGACGGTAACGTCAGCAACCACATGCTCGCCGTCGAGCTCGATACCGTGCAGAACGTCGAGTTCCATGACATCAGCGCTAACCATGTCGGCATCGACGTCAACAGCCTCGCCTCCGTGCAGTCCCACGACGCCGGCTACTACTACTACCCGGCGGCGGCAACAACGGCAGCAGCTTCCAGAACCTCAGCCTCATCAGTCGCGACGCGATGCAGGTGTGGGTGGATTACGACGGCGACGCCACACGGATCGAGGTCACCATGGCGCCGCTTGGCATGGCGAGGCCCGTGATCCCGCTGCTCTCCCACGTGTACGACCTGTCCGCCGTGCTGGCGGAGCCGTCGTACGTCGGGTTCTCGTCGGCGACTGGGCCGGGGAACTCGCGGCACTACGTGGTCGGCTGGAGCCTTGGCACGAACGGAAAACCGGCGCCGGCGATCGACGTCGCCAGGCTGCCGAAGATGCCCCAGCTGCCGTCGTCGTCGTCCAACCGGCGCGCCAAGCTCTTGGAGATCGTCCTGCCGCTCGCGAGCGCGGCCGTCGTCCTCGCCGCGGGCACCGCGTTGGTGCTGCTCGTGCGCCGGCGGCGGCGGTACGCCGAGCTCCGCGAGGACTGGGAGAGTGAGTTCGGCCCGCACCGGTTCGCGTACAAGGACCTGTTCCACGCCACGCGTGGGTTCAGAGACACGCACCTGCTCGGCGCCGGAGGCTTCGGCATGGTTTTCCGCGGCGTGTTCCGGGAGTCCGGCGTCGAGGTCGCCGTCAAGAAGGTGTCGCACGGGTCCAGGCAAGGGATGAAGGAGTTCGTCGCCGAGATCGTCAGCATCGGCCGCATTCGGCACCGGAACCTCGTGCGGCTGCTGGGATACTGCCGCCGCAAGGACGAGCTCATCCTCGTCTACGACTACATGCCCAACGGCAGCCTCGACAGGTACCTCCACGCCGGCGGCGGCGGCGACGACGACGACGACACCGTCGCCGCCGCCGTCCCGACGCTCGACTGGGACCGGAGGTTCCGCGTCATCAGGGGCGTTGCGGCCGGACTACACTACCTGCACGAGAGGTGGGAGAAGGTGGTGATCCACCGTGACATCAAGAGCAGCAACGTGCTCCTCGACGGCGAGATGAACGCGCGGCTGGGCGACTTCGGCCTCGCGAAGCTGTACGAGCACGGCGACCGCCCGCAGACCACCCGCGTGGTGGGCACCACGGGGTACCTGGCGCCGGAGCTGGTGCGGACGGGCAGGGCCACGCCTCTCACCGACGTCTTCGCCTTCGGCACGTTCGTGCTCGAGGTCACGTGTGGGCGGAGGCCGATCGCCGACGAGACGCTGCTGGTCAACTGGGTGCTCCAACACTGGCACGGCGAGACGCTCGTGGAGGCCGTGGATCCGAGGCCCGAGGAGAGTTCAGCTCCGACGAGGCCTGCCTCGCGCTCAAGGTTGGGCTGCTGTGCTCGCACCCGTCGGCGGACGCGAGGCCTAGCATGCAGCAGGTTCTGCAGTATCTCGACGGGAGCTGCCGCTGCCAGAGATGACGCGCGCGGAGCTCAGCTTCGACATGCTCGCTCTGGTCCAGAGGAAAGGGCTGCACGTCATGTCGTGCGCCTGCTCGTCGACGGTGATGAGTGCCGGCACCATTTCCGACCTCTCAGGGGAAGATGACGCCCATAGATCGATCGTGTTTGATGAGATGTTACAAAAATCCAGGATTTTTGTTCTTTTTTTTTTTTTTTGATAACAGGATTTTTGTTCGTTAATTAAAAAGAAAAGATGTGAAAAGAGAACAGCAGAAAATGTCTTCCTTATCAACAGGCAAACAGGCCCAATAGCACTTGACCAATATTTTCAGCCCAGTGACCTAGCAACCATGTAGGCCACCAGCTGTACAGCCCAAACTGTTTTGCATGTGTTTCGCTTATTACTTTGTATGTTTTTTTTAGATCATCAAAATGTATATATCGTTTTGCGATTGATATCATCAATGTATTAGAGTCTTTCCCTCAAAAAAATCATTGTATTAGAGTCTTACTATATGATACATATTGTTTGATTTGACTCATTTGTTATTTATAAATGTCTCTCAACATTTGAGAACAATACTTGATAAACAGTTAATATCCAGGATTAAAACTCTCGGGCCTCTCTGGGGAAGACGATCCCCATAGATCGTGTTTTTTTGATAAGATGCTGTTACTATATACAAAGTTAATATCCAGGATTTTGTTCATGAAACAAAGAAATGAAGAGAGACCAACATTAACATTCTTCTTCTTCTTCTCTCTTAAAAATATAAGAGAGAATTAGGAATATGGCCCTTAAAAAAAAATTGTCTTAGGAATGTCCTTTTTTTTTTAATTTGGGAATTCGACCTTTAAACGAAATTTCATTAGGAATATGACCTTCCGTCCAGGTTGAGGACTAACAATGTTAACTAGAGGGGTAAAAAGATCATTTTACCCTGAGTAAAAATAAAAAAAATATAGTTTTTATTATTTGTTGTATATTTGAGTATATAATCGCATGATAATATACTCAAAATATACAACAAATGAACAAAATTATATTTTTTTTACTTTTTTAATGTTTTTTAGTGTAACATGTGCAGACATCGTATTCAATTTAAAATGTATTCCTATGGCTAGTTCCATGGGATTAAGCTCGTTTGTGAAGTTGGCTACAAGGAGTAGATTCAACCGCGAGAATTGTAATTTTAGGGCTCATATTTCATTAAGAGAAAAAAGAAAGACCCCTGCAATGGTAAGCGCCGGACTTACCAAAGAGGAGGAGGACCAAAGAACACAAAGAAAGAAGAAACAAGTAATTTTAGAGCCTCTTGTAAACACCAAAAATTCACTAGGATTATGTAGAAATTTCATAGGAACCAGTTTATTTTTACATTTTTTTTGAAAACATGCTATGCAAGTGTCTTCATTAAGTGAATGTAGGAAATTACATAGTACTCACAATTGCAAGTAATCCTTTGATTACTAGTGAAATCCCACAAGCACAACAAGCAATCTATGAGGACGACCCTTCAACAAACAACCACAACCAACTAAACCTAATACATAGACTCAACACAAAGGTAGCCAGTAGTGTAGTGAAACCACAAATGCAACGAGGACAACAATAGCGGCAAAGCATCCACTAGATAAGATACCATGGCAAAGCATCCACCAAAGACAACAACTATCGACGCTGCAAAGCCTCCGCAAATGGGGCCAACACGCTCACAAGTAGCAAAGCATCTCCATGAGAGAGGGACGGCGACATCAGTGGCAAAGCATCCGCCCAAGCAACATGACGACAAAGCATCCATCGAAGAAGAACCGTAGCAAAGCATCTTGCCGAAAGCAGAACCATCACATACTCAGCAGCAAAGCATTGGCTTGAGCACGGAGAATGAATGATTGTGGAAACATCAAACACCAGGGCCGGACATCTAATGTGAAGAGTAAAGCTAAGGAGCAAAAGTTAAAGCACGAAAGGCAGCGCAAAGATAGCTAAGGCGCAACTCCAAATAAGGAAGCGGGTAGGGCGCAACAACGAAGCCTTCTAGAAGGGGATGACATCTGTAGATGCCAACAACGTTGGGAGACGACATGAGGAGGACATTCGGCCCAAAATTTTCCCCATCGACTCGGGCGATGAAAAGAAATTTTGACGATGCCTCCAAGGTGGATGATGCAAGCTACGCCACCACCATCAGCCCATAGCAAGAGGCTGAGCAAGGTTTACACCCGTAAGCTGTTCAACCAAATGAAGGGGAGACGCCCAGCGGTCGGACCGCGAGAACGGTGAGAGCCGGCCAAGCTGGCCACCGTGCCTCAGAGTGCCAAAGCTTCGCGAACCCGGATGGGTCAACTAGATGATAGGTAGGCCTATGCACACGCAATCCAAGACATGCCCCGCCGCCGCCATCCCGCTAGCCCTAGGCGATCGAGCCTATGGCAATGTAAGGCGCGCACCTCTCGCCCATGAGAATCGGGCCCTAAAGAGCTTGCATCATGCAACACACACCCGCCGCCTTGACACCGAGTCCACGCCTTTAGCCAAGCTTGGCCGCGACGCAGCACACCTGACCGCGACCGAGGCAACCTCCCGGGTGGAGGCGTGGCAACACCGGCACAACGTGAGTCACGCGCCGCTCATGCAGCTTGTCCAATGTCTTGGCGCTCCATGGCGAAGAAGAAGGCGATTCGCTAGGGCTCCGGCGGTCCGCTGGGGTTGCCGGCAAAGGAACATGGAAATGGAGGCATTGTCGGGTGTGTGTTGCTTATCGCTTGTACGGGGTGTTTCCTCGCAAAATGGCAGATTGTACTCTCTTCTAATGCAGTCCTTCCCTTTCGAAAAAGGACAGGCCCCGCTACCACGGAGTCCGTTGCATAGGCCTTACGTAAAAAAGAAAAAAAAGTTGTCGCGGGTCTAATACCACCGCCACAAAGAATGGTGGCTAGTGCGGACCGAATGGCCTAGCTCGAGACAATGACACGGTGATTTATACTGGTTCGGGCAAAGTCGGGCTCCCTAGTCCCGGTGTGTTCACTATCCGAGCTCAAATGCTCGCACGGGGTGCGCATAAGCGGAGCGAGAGAGGGAGCGGGCTCCCAAGTCTCTATGATTGAGGCAAGTGCCAATATGAGAGTGAGGATGCTGGTGTGAGAAGAGCCGGGTGCGTTGTTCTTCTTTCTTGCTTGCTTGCCCCAATCGGAAAACCCTACCCCTCCTTTTTTATAGTAGCAAGGGGGATAGAACATGTGAGCTCTCCGAAGTTGGGGCGGGGTAGGTGGAACAATATGATACCGCGGTACTCTCGGGCGAAAGAGCTCTTCGAGCGAAGCTCGTGGGTTGGCCAATAGCTACCTCAGCTCTCGGCGGCCTTGGATCTTTGAGAACCGGTCGTCGCCGCACATGGCGGTCGGGGCATGGGCGGTGGTCATGCGTCGCCTCGTCCTTGACCGTAGTTGGAAGCCGTCCCCTTAGGGTATGGGGGTGCCCATGTCGCCGACGATGGCGCACGGGTAGTGCGCGTCTCTTTGGTCATGATGGCGGAGTTGCCGAAGTTGACAGGATACTGATTTATCGGCTCTTTGGTTGGCCGGGGCCCTCTCTTGAGCTCTTGACGGCCTTGGATGCCAAAATTGGTCGTCGCTGCACGCTAATCCGGTCGGTGGCGGTAAAGGGTCGCACCGACCCCAATCGTGGTTGGAATCGGCCCCGTCGGCGTGGGGTGTCCATGCCGTGGATGAGGTGGCGCGACGTCGCCGTACTGCGCGTCATTGTGGACGCACCGTTTGGAGTCATCGGGGCATGGGCGGGCGACGGACGGCCGTCTTTCCGCCACCGCCTCCGCATGATGGCCACGATGTCGCCAGGGGAGTGGTTGGCCAACTCCCGTATTGCAGGTCTTCCGCGTGACGCCCGGGGGACGGCTCGTAGGACGGGCGTTTGTTGAGCGGTTCGCCTCGAGCTCGAGCTCGAGCGAATCGGAGAGAGGTCGCGGCCGGGAGAGCTCTAGCGCACAAACTTGAAGGGGGCCGTCTCCCCGAGAGCGGAAAAGAGGTCTCGCGCGAGAGCTCGAAAACGCATCCGAAAAAGGTCGACGACGGAGACCTCGAGCGAGGCGGAAAGAGGTCTCGCTTGTGAAACTTTCGCTGCGCCGATAATCGCGCTCTCGCTGAGGGCGACCATGGGTGGAGGAGAGGTCCTTGGTTAGAATCCTCCGAGACATGATGTCGAGAGGGTCTTGATTGACGGATTGGGGTCATCCAAAATATTGATCCCCACGGTAGCCCTCGAGCATTTGAGAGAGAGGAGATCTCTCTCAAATGCTCCCTTTGCGCCACTTGGAGGCAGGGGTTCGTAGTCATGTTTTGGTCGTGGGAAGGGCTTGAACGCACCGCGGGTAGCCCCGAGGCCCGGAGAGCCGTGGACTCTCGCGGAGGCTTTTTTGTGTTGTTGTGAGCCCTTCGACTGTTTGTCTTCTGAGGTCGCCGATCCCCGAGCTCGCCTTCCCTCTCGCCGTCGGCCGGGTCGATCGACCTCGAGGTATGGGTGCTCGGCACCGCGTTGTCGAGCCCCCGAGCCATCGTGGAGAGCCCGCTCTCCCTTAGTGGATTTTCCAATGAGCCGGCCGTGGTCGTTGCGGGCCTTGTGGCGCGCCTTGGGAACCGAAACGCCCGTCTGCCGTTTTGTTTTATCGGTGGTTAACGCGGGCGCCCAGCGTGCCCGCGATTGGTCGCAGCTACGTCGCCGTCGTGGCGACGGTTTCCGCGAATCGCATCGTGGGTGGAGATCGCGGGGAAGCGGGCGCCTCCCGCGTGGGGAGGTGAACTGTCGCGTCAGGCTATAAATACAATGGTTCGGTCGCGGAGGTGGTATTCGTCTTCTTCACTCCGCACTTTTCCCTCCCCTGAGCCACCTTCGCTCGACGGATGGAGGGTCAAGGGTCTTCGACGAGCGGGGAGGCCGGGAGGAGGGACGCCGACGCCAGCGGGAGGGGATTCGTCTTCCCGGCGCAACATCGTCGGGCGATCCGATCTCCTCCGGGGGCCATGCCTTCTCCGCCGCCTCCGGCGCGCTCCGCTCCGCCCCGGAGGCGGTGTCGCCGAGTTCGCCTCGGGACTCGGGCTGTCTGCGGTCGGGGAGAGATGTGAGGGCGGCGCTCATCGACACCCCGGGAGCGGGAGCTCGCGGCGGCGCGCGATTCGCGGGCGAATGCCGGCCACCGCCGCCGCAGTGTGCCGTCTCCCTTCCTGTTTGGTCTTTTGAGTTGATGTCCCGGCCGATCCTCCCGTAATTGGCCGCAGCTACGGAAGGGCGGATCGCTTACGGGAGCGGCCCGTGCATTGCCGGCTCCGCGGCGCCGCCGCGGAGCGGTAACGGCTCGGCGATGGCGTCTGTCGGCGGGCGCCGACCGGGCGGGGATCCGTGGTTTTGGCGGATGGAGACTCGGTGGCAGCTTTGGTGCCGACGCCGAGGGGGTTCGAGGTCACCGCGGGAGGCGGTGGTGGCCAACATCGACGCCGACGCCCTGGCGAAAGAGTAGCCCCGCCGAGTCCGGAGGCGGCGGCGGCTTCCGGGCCCCGGGGCGAGGTCTTCGTCACCAAGCTCAAGCTCGACAACGACCGCATGGGGGCGAAGGTGAACGGCTCCACCGCCAACGTGGGCATCCACCCTCCAAGGCCATCGTCACCAAGCTCAAGCTCGACAAAGGGACCGCGAAGCTTCTCGACCCCGCTGAGCTTTGCGAGGCTCGGTGAGGCCCAGGACGCCGTCGCCGTGGAAGCCGTTGTAGATAGGACCTCTTCTGTACACTTTCGCTTTTGTAGTTTCCTTTATCGGGTTCATGCACTCGTGCCTATATGTATGTATGCTTTTATGAACAATGAAGGCGTAAGGGTTAGGTACCAATTTTGTCCGCATGGCCGAGGTCTCGACCGTAGTTAGTCGCGAGGTCTCGAGGCTCGTTTAGGCGTTCGGGCCCGTCGTTGTGACGGGAAGCGTGGGACAATCTTGTCGATAGTGTTCCCGAAGTCCGTAACACCTCGGCACGGAGGGCCTGGCTCGATTCGGCGTCTTCGCCGTTCGACCTGTCTGCAGTAGCCCCCGTGTCTCTCCCTTTGCTTGGGTTTCGTCCTCGGTGATGCTCCGGTGATCCCCTCGCTGGTGTGCCGAGCCGAACCTCGCGGTGTAGTCCCCGAGGCTCCGCGGGGACGAGAGGTCCGCGTGGAGGCTTTTATAGGCTATCGTGTGTTCGCTTTCCCGTTTATAGCACGAGGGCCGTAAAAAGGGGGTGAGCTCGGACTTGGTTTTACCTCGTTGGCCGAAACCGAAAGTGCTCGGTGAGTTGATAGCGGGTGGTCGGGGGAGGTGGCTCGAGCTCGCTCGATGTGGTCACCGGGCGGATCGACCTCATATTCCAAAGGCGCGACTTTTTACGGTTTAGGGCTCGCTCAAGAGCCCGTGGACTCGTGTCCTCCTCGTTCGTGGAGGATAACCTGAAGTCGTCTTTTTGTTTCCTTTGGCGACCCGAACACGCTTAGGCGAAAGCCCCGAGTTCGTTCGAGTTCTCGGGGCAAGAGCCGAGTCGGTCTTTGCTTTGCCTTAGCGTCCCTCACTCGTGGTGTTCCCGGGCGACCGTCGAGCCCTTGTCTTGGGCCGGCCTTAGAACCCTAGGATGGCGAAGCTCGTGTATCAAGCTCTATCGCCGAGCTCGAAGATTTTCAGCCGGTGTGTCGAGCTCTCGGCGTTACCCGGGGTAAAAAAATAGCCGTTGGGATTTTACCGTTGGAATTTTTCCCGCTGGTCGGGAGTTATCCCATTAGTGCTTGCGTCGCCGGACTTCCTCCGGATGGTGACCGTGGGTTGTTGTGGCGATAGCCGCGGCGCTGCGTGGACGCCGACGGCGTGGGCCCCACCCCCGACGGTTCCTTCCGGCGCATCCGTCGCTTTTTGGGCCTTATAAATAGGCGGAGATCGGGGCGGATTCACCTTTCTTCCCCTTCCTTCTACGAGAAAGCCAAAGAGCGGAGAGAGAGAAAAAAGATAGAAAGAGAGGGAGAGGACATACTTCTTTGCTCAGATCTACTTCTCCGTCTCCCCCGTTCCGCCCTGATCCGCCTCGCGGCGCAAGATGGGGACATGGCATCGTTCGACGGCGACCAAGCAAAGAATTTGGAGCTCTGCGGCCTCGTCGTGAGCTCCCGTGCACGGCGACGGAGGCCGAAGAGTGGATCCTCCCACCGCCGTCGCAGACGGTTCCCGATCCGCCGGCGGGGTAGTGCGTGGTGTCGTTCGTGGCCTTCCACGGCGGCCTCGGCCCCCGCCGACGATTTCTTCCGAGCCCGCTGGTATGCTGGGGCGCCGAGCTCTAGCTTTTTGACGCCGAACGGCATCCCCGCTGTTTTCGGCGTTCGCGATCTTTGTGCGAGGGGATGGTTGGGATTCCCCCCAACTGGGAGCTCTTCCGGCACCGTCTCACGCCAAGATCCGAGGGCTTGAAGGGGCGGCGACGGAGGTCCTGGAGGTGCGGCTCCGATTGTCTGCGTCCACGATCCGATTCTTGGCGCGGTGGGAAGGTCCGCGAGTTCTTTCCGGGCGGCGACTTCCGACCAAGAAACCCGGGTGGAGGGAGGAGTGGTTCTACCTCAAGAACGACCCGACCATCCCTGCGAAGTACCGGGAAGGCGTTCGACACCGCCAAGCGGCACGTAGGCGTGAGGGTCCGCACGATCACGTCCCTCGGGCGGTGGAGGCCGTGGCGTTGAAGGCGGCGCTCGCGACGCCTTGCCCGACGGCGATGAACCATATCATCGAGGCTGGCGGTTCGAAGGCGGCGCCGGGTGCCGCTCAACGAACACGACGTCTTGGCGCTCGGGAGATGGCCGGGCCGCGCGCCGTTCGTGGGGGCGGCGAACGCGGCCCCGCGCGGTAATCGTTGAATGTGGAATGGTGGATAACTCGGCCGACGCAGACGGGTGCGAGGGCCCCCGGAGCCCCTGTTCTCCCCGATGCGGATACGCGGCCGTAAGAGCTCACTTCTTGTTTGTTCGAGGTTGCCTACTTATCGCTTTGAGTTCGGGAGGATGAGCTTGTGTTTTGCGGGTTGGAGGGTGAAGTCATTTGGTTCCCCTCCCTCCCCCCGAGGGCGACACGCTGGAGAGAGGCCGACCGAGCCCCGAGAAAACAAAGCTCGCCGAGCGGCGGCAGCGCGGGGAGGAGGAGGAAGGCGAAGGCACCGGCGCTGGTCCCCTCCGCCGTCCGTCGCGAGGCCCGTAGGCCGAGGAGATCGGACCTCATCGGGGCTCCCGAGCTTGATGCCGAAGGCGACGCCGTTGGAGGAGGAGTCGGGCGCCCAGCCAGCGGCGCGGTGCTCGCGCGCCGCACTCGAGGCGGGTTCCTCGGGCGGGGTCAACCGGGGGTCCGGTGCCCGAGCCACCGCCGGGAAGAGGCGATATCGACGCGTGAGTTCTCTTCCCCTTTTCTGGCCGCGGCACCTTCGTCGCGCGTGGGTCTTAGTTGTCGTTGCGCCAGGGCGCCCCGGTGTACCCGACGGCGCCCTGACGAAAGTGAGGAAACCTCGGCCGACGCTGAAGCTCGGGGCCGGCGCATGTTGAGAGCGATTCGATGCTCAGAACGACGAGCTCAACCTCCGCGAAGTTGGAGTGTAGGGTCATCGGCGAAGCCGGGCCGCCGCGACGAAGCCTTCGGCGGTGGGGACACCGCCCATGGCGACGGGCGCGACGACGGGCGGAACGGTGGGCGCCGGGACACGGGTCCCGTGATGATGGCGCCGGTCCCGTTCGAGGCAGGGCTGGGCGTCAGCCTGGCCATTGCCGACTCGAAGCCTCCCGGGCCTGCCCCACGACCGTGGGCGGTCAACGATCGTGGGCGCGAGTCGGCGCCGTCGGTGGCCCCGGACTTGATCGTGGAGACTCGCCGACGCCCCCGTTAGGGGGCCGAGGGCCACCCGAGATCCCGGTGGCGCCGAGAGGGAGACGGGCGAGGTCCGAGGATATTCCGCCATGGGCGAGGCTGCCGGAGAAGATCGAGTCGGTGGCTCATACACGAATCGAGGAGGCCGCCACCGAGATCCTCTGTTATCGACGTCTCCGACGGGCGAAGAGATTCGCTTGAGGCGAGGGTTCTGCGCAGCCGAAGGTGAGGGTCCATCGGGCTAGCCCCCGAAGATGTCGTGGGTCCCCGGCGAGGATCCCAGGCGGCGGCCGGGCGACGTTCCCAACCGGGGAAATGACATCGTTCTCCCGCCGACCTCGATGACGCCGCCGCGCCCGCGCCACCGAGGACCCGGCGTCGTGTTCGACTTGTGCGTGTTCGAGATCGCCATGGCCTCGGGTGTTCTCTCCTTTTTCTTGTGCTTCCCAAGTTGTTCATGTGCTTGCGCTCTTCGCTCTTCGGGCGTGTGATTCCATCCGAGAACACAACCACCGACACAGTGACTTTCTCGAGGGTCGGGGCTTCGTGAGGAAGCTCGTTGAGCTGGCACAAGGACATGAGTGAAGAGCTTCGGCGCGGCGCGACTTCAGCATCAATTTCTTGCGCGCGACGGAGGACGCCGTCGGATTTCGCCCGGACGCGGAAGGCCGTGGGCCTTTCGGGCGGCACAAGAGGGAGCCGCCGCACGGCAGAGGCGGCTCGGCGAGAGGAGCGGCTTGAGCTCGCCCACGGCGGCAGGCGCAAGAAGATGCGGGAGGAGCTCGACACCCTCCACCGCCGCCGAGGACAAGGAGCTCGCGCTCTCGGCGGCCGAGCAGAGGGCGGAGGCCCTTTCATAAGGAGAAGACGGAGAGGCCGAGTGCCTCTCCGTCGGCGCGAGCCCGAGCTTGCTTGGGTGAGTGTCACCGCCCCGTCTTGCGTTTTTTGTTTTCTCCAAAGTATTTGGGGCTGATTGTCCTCGCCGGCGGGACCTCGCCCGTATGATCGCGAGGTCGCCGAAATGTGGTGTGCCGCCACGCGACGATCGCGAGAGGGACCGGCTCAACGAGGAGAACCAGAATTTTCTGGCACAACGAGCAGGAGCTCTGGCGGTGAGTCGTAGAGCGGGGCGGGCGACCGATCCTCGTACCAGATATCGAGTCGTGGTGACTTCCGTTATTGAACCGGTCTTCTTGTCTTGCAGGGGAGAAGGAGAAGTCCCCGAAGGCGGCCAGGACGTTGCGGACATGGAGCGGAATCTTGCCTCCGCCGAGGCCACCCCCGAGCATACCACTGTGGCGAAAGGGAAGGAGACGGACTTGGGCGCTAAGACCGTCGAGCTCTCGTGAGACGCGAAGGAGGAGCTTGAGCGTCTTCGGGCTTGTGCCCGAGGCCACGAGGAGGCGACGAGCTCGGCGGGCGCCGAGGATCCGCCACCGCTGGCGAGGATGTATGCGACGCCCCGGTGTTGAGGAGATGGCGGACCCGGAGAGCGAATCCCCCGTAGTGCCGTATAAGGTGGCGAAGGCGCGGACGCCGGGTGGTCCACAAGGCCGTCGGCGTTATCTTGATCACTATCCGAAAAATGGACGCCGAGGCGGTGAAGGCGGGATGGGCGCCGGGTATCGACGACGCTCAAACCGGCGAAGATCACCGCCGCCGAGCTCGATTCCGTGGAGTTGTCCGCCGAGCTCTATAAGCTCGCCACGAGAGGTGGGAGTCCTGGGACTCATCACGGAGGAGCCGAAAGCAGCTCGGCCGGGAGGCCGCGGCGGGCACTTCGCTTCGCGGGCGATGGACGAGGACCCCTCCTTCTGCGTAAAGTAGGAGCTCGGGGGCCAAGCCCCTTTTTTGGTGATTAGTTTCTAAGTCCTCGTAGTTGAGGTATCATTGTTAAGGATTTAAAGGGACTCGTGTTTGGAATAAAGATCACTCGTGTTCCTTTTTCCTATTACGTGTCCTTGTTCCAACTTTTACGAGTTCGTATTTCTAAAGTCGGATGACGGGCCGTTTTCGTTAGCCGGGGGCGTGTGAGATCGTTAGGGCAGTCGCGCCATGCCTTTTGTTGACGAACTCGTGACTTAGTTGTTTTTAAGGCGTTAAGAAAAGGAGCACGGTCTCGTGGCGAGAGCTCGTTGTTGTGATCTTTGTGAAGAATTTGCGAAAAATTGGTGTAGTAAACCGATGGGGTGTGCGCCCCATTCCTTGTAGCCCCCAAGCAAGGGCGGGCCTTTGTCGGGATGAAGGCCCGTCATTGCTCGATAGCTTAAGACGTGGATTCGAGATGCTTGCACGGATCTTTGCATCGAACTGGTGTCTTATTGAATTTTCTGATTACGATACTTCAAAATACATCTTAAGGGTAGAAGCGACGTAAGTCTGCTCGATGTTCCATGCGTTGGTGAGGATTCGTCCCCCGATGGTCCTGAGCTTATGCGTGCCCGGCCTCAACACTTGTCGATGATAAAGGGACCCTCCCATGGCGCGGAGAGCTTGTGCGTCCCTCGGGGCTTTGACTCGTCAGGACGTGATCGCCGAAGCCGAAGGCTCAGCCCCCCGACGTGTCGCCGTGGTAGCGCCCCGCATGGATTGTAGGTACTTGGCGGAGTGGATGAGCGCTGGCGTCACGAGCCGTCGGAGCTGGTCCGCGTCGCCGAGCAGCCGCTTGGTTATTGTGCTCGTCGAAGGTCCGAGCTCGGGGTGAGCCGTGCTCGAGCTCGGTAGGAAGAACCGCCGGACCAAGAGGCCGGAAGAACGGGTTCGTCCGGTGGCCTCGCTTGTGTGGTACGAAGACTCCACACGACCAAGGGGAGCTCGACTAGCCATCGGCGGCGTATTTCTCGAGCCTCCTGAAGATGCGGGACTTCACGCCCGCAGGATCATGCCATTAGCTATTACCCCCTCCGTTGGTCCGAGGGTGGCCGACACGTCGCCGTGTCGATGCCGCGGATCGTCGTGATCATTTGCACCGGTCGATGAAGACTTCCCACGAAGTTGGTGCCGTTGTCGGTGGTGATCGAGTTCGGGACTCGGCGGTGGATAATGCCTTGGTGAAGAACTTGGCGGTCTCCTGGCTCGGCATCGCGGCGATGGGCATGACTTCGATCCATTTGGAGAACTTGTCGATAGCGACGAGGAGATGCGTGTATCCTCCGCCGCCCTCCGGAATGGTCCTACCATGTCAAGACCCCGCACGCGAACGCCGGGTGAGCGGAATCGTTTGGAGGGCTTGGGCTGGGAGGTGTGTCTGCTGGCGAAGAACCGGCCCCGCGAACGCCGGACGACCGAGTGGCGTCGGCGACGGCGGTCGGCCCGAGAGAAACCTTGACGGAAAGCTTTCCCGACGAGCCCGTGGTGCCGCTGTGATGGCGCGTCGCGCCCCCGTGGATTTCTTTGACGAGCTCGACCATCTTCGTCGGTGATGCAAATATTTGAGGGATGCCGTTGCCCCGCGTCGGTAGAGCTCTTCCCCACGAGCAAAAGCCTTAGCCCTCCGGGCTGGCCGTCGCGACTCCTCCGCCCGGGGAGCTCGCCTTGCTTCAGCCCATGTTAGCAGCGGGACACGCCGCCCCGCTTCGCGGCTGGCTGGTCGACCTCAGCCCCTCGAGCCGGCCGCGGTCGTCCCGAGCCTCGCACCGGAAGAGCTGTCGCCAAGCAGGCCCTTGTATCGGGGAGCGCCGACCCCTCGCGGACGCCGGTGTCATGGGGTGGGCTTCGGGCTTGAGCTCGCACCTTCCGAAGCGGGCTCCTCCCGAGCCGTATCGGCTTGTGTTGTTCGTGCATGAAGACTCCCGGGAACCGGCAAGCGGTCCGACGCCGAGCTTGGCGAGGGCGTCGGCGTCGTTGTTGAGGTTGCGGTGGGCGTGGTTGACCTCCCAGCCCGTGGAAATGTTCCTCCGTTCTCGGACCTTCCGGTGGTACGTCGACCATCTTCGGGTTGACGCAATCGACCTCTTTCATGACTTGGTTTTTGACGCCCAGTCTCCCCCGACCTCGAGGTGCCGGATGCCGAGCCTGCGGCGCTAATTGTGAGCCCGCTCACCAACGCTGGGATTCGCCACGTTGTTGGACGCGGGAAGTGCAGCGATCGAGTATTTCATGCACACCTTCTGAGAGGTGAAGACGAGGCCGACGCCGGCGCCGCATTTTTACCCGATCCGTCAAGTGTAGGGTCCAAAGATCGATGTCGTCGCCTAGGTGGCTGCTCGACCCGGTCCATTCGGCAATGAAGTTCCGCCGCCAGCCCGAGACTTGATGGCGCCCTCGGGCGCGACGCGATTTCGGTCCCATGAGCTCGACCGCCCACTTGGCCGCGGGCGCCCCGTGACCTCGGGCTGGGCGGATGACCCCCCGAGGGATACTTCGAGAGACGACGGGTCACCGGGGGAGTCGGCGGAATGTCCGAGCTTAAGGGCCGGGTGATGAGCGCCGCTGCATAACAGAGCTTCGAGCCGTGAGTAGCGAAGTTTTGTGTCGGTGAGGACCTCACCGACGAAGTACACCTGACCACCGGTACTCTTGAGGCGCGGCCCTTCCTCCCCTCTCTCGACGACGAGCGGTGCTCACCACCTTCGAGGTGGCCGAGATGTAGAGAAGGATTGGCTCATTAGCCTAGGAGCAACGAGCACAGGCGGGCCGGCAAGGAGTTGTTTCGTGGAGTCGAGGGCTTGTCGGGCCTCGTCGGTCCAGAGAAGCGCCGTTTTCTTCAAGCCTTGTAGAGAGGGAGGCTCGCGCTCCCCCGAGCCGGGCCATGAACGACTCGGCGCCGAGGCAGCCCCGTGAGCCTCGCACGCATTTGACGTTCCTGTCGGCCCCATGCTCGTGATGGCGGCGATTTTCTGGTTGGCCTCGTGCGCCTCCGAGACGATAAAGCCGAGCAACTTCCTCGCGGGACTCTAAAAACGCATTTTCGGGTTGAGCTTGACCCCAGATATTCGGAGTTTGGCGAAGACCTTTTCGAGGTCCGGACGAGCTCTTTCGAGCATTTCGTTTTGACGACGATGTCATCGACGTAAGCTTCTACAAGCTTCCCGAGGAGCTCCTTGAAGACTTTCTCGCATACACCTTTGGAAGGTGGCGCCCGTTCTTCAAAACCGAAGGGCATCGTTACGCAACAGAACGCGCCAAACGGAAAGTGATGAAGGAGGTGGCGAGCTGATCGAGCTCGTTCATCGCTATCCGTGGTAGCCGGAGTAGGCGTCGAGAAAAAAGAGGGTTTCGCACCGGAGGTGGAGTCAATGATTTGGTCGATGCGCGGCAAAGGAAACGGATCCTTCGGGCATGCCTTGTTGAGACCCGTGTAATCAACACATTCTCCATTTCCCATTCTTCTTCTTGACTAGTACGGGGTTGGCTATCCACTCGGGATGATACACCTCCTTGATAAACCTAGCGGCTAAGAGTTTATCTATCTCCTCGGCGATTGCTTGGCGCCGATCGTCATCGAAACGTCCGAGCCGTTGTTTCACCGCCGAGCCGGGCTTAATGTTCAAGGAGTGCTCGACTTCCCCGGTATGCGGGGCAAGTCCGAGGCCCTCCACGCAAACACGCCGAGGTTTCGCTGGAGGAAGTCGACGCAGCTCGCCTTCCTTATTTAGGGAGAGAGGCTCGGACCCCACGCGGAGGGGTGTGGCCATCATTATCGACCTCATCTCCTTGGCGTCCTTCTCGGGCTCGAAAAGTGCCTCACGATCTTCATGAGCTCACCGGATGGGCTCGATCTCGGCCGCTCGAGCCCATCGCGAACTTCGTGCCCGCAGCTTTCTTGAGCTCGGGGGTGTCCTCCGCGACCGCCCAGCCGCTATCTTCGGGCAAAGATTCGCCGATTCGGACCGCGGCGCCGGCCACTGGGCGGGCGGCAGCCCGCATCCGAACGCGTGCTCAAGGTGGAGTCGACGGTGATGACCCCTTGGGCCCGGGGATCTTAAGTTGAGGTAGGTGTAGTTGGGGGCGGCCATGAATTTCGATAGCACGCACGCCCCAACAGCGCATGGAGAGGCGTTCTTGAAGGGGAGCACCTCGAACGTGAGGGTCTCCTTCCGAAGTTATCCGGTGCCGAAGGTGACGGGGAGATCGATCCGCCCCGAGCGGGATCATCCGCTTCCCGGTACTACGCCATGGATCGGGTCCGTGAGGGACGAAGGCGCGCCTTGGTGATGCCAAGGGCCTGGAGTGCGTGGGACGAGGAGGTTGAGGTCGCCGCTCCTCCATCCATCAACACCTTGCCGAGGCGCTTTGGTGCCGATGATGGGATCGACGACGCAGCGGGTACCTCCCCGGGTACGGGATGTGTCGGGGATGATCGGCCCCGCCGAAGGTGATCGCCGAAAGCTCGACCACTTGAGGTAGGCGGGCGTCGTGGGCTCGTGAAGAGGACTTCGCGGGCGCGTGAGCTTGTCGGCGCTTGGACTCGTGAGCCCGGCTCCGCCGAAGACGACGTTGACGGCGCCCTCGATGTAGACGCCGCCGCCGCCCCCGCCCTCGGGCTCTGCCGCCATAGGCTTTCGTTGGTCGCCCCGGCGCCTCCCTTCGGCGTGCCCATCACGTGCTTCTTCAGAGCCGACAGTCCTTCATCTTGTGCTTGAGCGGGACCCGTGATGTGGGCACGGGCCTCGAAAGCATCTTGTCGGCGCTCCTTGTGGGCGAAAGCCTTTTCCCCTTCGCGGGGTCTTGCGCTTGTCCGCGATGGCGACAAACTCGTCGTCGTTGTCACGGGGCGCTTTGTTCTTCTTGTTCTTCCTCTTGCGGGGTGGGAGCTGGACCCGCCTCGCGGCCTCGCCGTCGCTCGGGCTTGCCCTTGCCCGTGACGGCGGAGACGGCGCCCTCTCCCTCGGCGTGTCCGGTGGCGAGGTCGAGGAGCTCCTTCACGGACTTAGGGCTTGACGCCGAGCTCGCGGATGAGACTCTCGCAAGTGGTGCCGAAGGTAAACGCGGGTGATGATCTCTGAGTCGGAGGCCTCGGAGAGGTTGTTGCGAGTTTAGAGAAGCGCCCGATGTAGTCGCCAGCTCTCCCCTTCTTCTCGCTTCATCCCCGGAGATCCCGAGGTCATGCTTGGCTCGGGCGTAGGTGCCCCGGAAGTTGCCGACGAAGACGCCTCGCAAATCCTCCTGGGCCGCGGATGGTGCCCTCTCGGCAGGTGCTCGAGCCAAGAACGAGCCGACCGCAAGATAGGGGGGCAGGTTGCGATGATGATGAAGCCGGGCTGTCGGCGCTCCGCTTGACAACCGAGGCGGTAGTCTTCGAGCCGTGGCGGGTCGGTCTCCGTTGTACTTCGCACCGAGGTCGGAGCCCGGAAACGAAGGGAAGGGAGCGCCGCGTGCGCGCGAGCCGAAAGCCCTTTGGCCTCCTCGAGCTCGAGCTCAAGCGCCCGCGATTCGCCTGGGAGACGGACCGTTGGCGGCGTTCGGCGTGCGGCCGCGGCCCTTGTCCTCGCCGCCGCCATGACGCCCTCCGCGGGCGATTGTCGCACTTTGCGGGCGGCTTCGTGAGTCGCCGCGCGTGCTTGTCGCCGCCCCCGGGGCGCTTTTTGTACGCGCGGGCTTCCGCCTTCCGTCGGGCGATGATGGTGTCACGTGGCGCCGGTTCTCCGCCGATCCGCCGCGCGTGACCTCCCCCGGATGAGAGGAGGCCTCGTGCTCTTCCCCGGGTCGACGGTGTGATGCGGAGCTTGCCACGGCCACGCCGCCGCCGCCGCCACGAGCTTTGATCCGCCGCGGGCTCGGCGTGCCCGGGGTCCCCGGGACGGCGGCGCGCGGCAACGCGGCGGCCGCCGTGTTCTCGAGGCTCTCCCGAACACCGGCTGGAGTTGCTCGGCGCCGTTGTCGCAGCTTGATACGGCCACGTGGACGCCCGCGCCGGGCCGCGCCTTGAGGCGCCTTGCTTCTTGCTCAGCCGAGGGCCTCGCGCTCCCGAGCCGCGCCTCTCGAGCTCGCCCTCCGGCCCGGGCCTTGACGTGATCGACGGGCGGGTCACGGCGCGCGCGCGGAGTCTCGGGCGCGCCGGAGTCGCTGGGGAATGGTCGCCTGGCCCCGCCGGGGCGTGGCACACGTAACACCGACGTGTGGGGTCGCAGTCCCGGAGGCTCATCCCATCGAGGGCGAGCTCGAGCTCATGGACTGATGCCTTCCCCGGTTCATCGCCCCAAAGAGGGGAGACCCGCCGTCGCCGGGGTACATCTTGGCGTATGCCGCCGTGAATTTTTCCACCGCCGCCGCTTCGCCGGGCGAAGCTGGAGGACGACGTTGGCGATGGAGAAGGTGACATCGCGGAAACGAGCCCGCGTAGGCTCGCGCCCGAGGATGTCGGGGAGGAGGTCCTTGATCGACTTAAAAGCGACCGCCGCCGGATGCGATGGGGCTAGCGGGCTTGACGGAGTCCCGCCCCATGTCGGGCGAGGATGGAATCGGGCGGTGTCGCTGAGGCGCCTCGAATGTCCTCACGCCGCAGACGGGCGGGTGAAGACGGCCGCGCGAGTGACTTCGCCGCCGATCGGGGCCGGTGAAGTCGAAGGTGCCGGCAAGCGCAACACGGCCGCCCGGCCGGCAGATCGACGAAGAAGCCATCGGAGTGGAAGATCGCCGCACTAGCGCCCCTACCGGGCGCGCCAACCGCCGTGGTCTAATACCACCGTCACAAGAATGGTGGCTAGTGCGACTCCGAATGGCCTAGCTCGAGACAATGACACGTGATTTATACCGGTTCGGGCAAAGTCGGGCTCCCTAGTCCGCAGTGTTCACTATCCGAGCTCAAATGCTCGCACTGGGGGTGCGCACAAGCGGGCGAGAGAGGGAGCGGGCTCCCAAGTCTCTATGATTGAGGCAAGTGCCAATATGAGAGTGAGGATGCAGGTGTGAGAAGAGCCGGGTGCGTTGTTCTTCTTTTTTTGCTTGCTTGCCCCAATCCGAAAAAACCCTACCCCTCCTTTTTATAGTAGCAAGGGGGATAGAACATGTGAGCTCTCCGAAGTTGGGGCGGGGGTAGGTGGAACAATATGATACCGTGGTACCGTCCGCGAAGAGCTCTTCGAGCGAGCTCGTGGTTGGTTAATAGCTACCTCGGAGCTCTCCGCGCCTTGATGCCGAGAACGGTCGCCGCCGTACATGGCGGTCGGGCATGGGCGGTGGTCATGCGCCGCCGTCCTGACCGTAGTTGGAAGCCGTCCCTTCGGTATGGGGGTGCCCATGTCGCCGACGATGGCGTGACTGGCGTGGCGCGCGTCTCCTTGGCCATGATGGCGAGTTGCCGAGTTGACAGGATACGACGATCGAGCTCTCGGACGAGCTCTTTTGGTTGGCCGGGTGGCCTCTCTTGAGCTCTTGACGGCCTTGATGCCAAAATTGGTCGCCGCCGCACGCCAATCCCGGCCCGGTGGCGTAAAGGGTCGCGACCGACCCCAATCGTGGGTTGAATGGGTCCCGCTGGCGTGGGGGTGTCCATGCCGTGGATGAGGTATGCGCGCGACGCCGCCGCATTCGCTGCGCATCGGGACGGACGACCGTTGGAGTCATCGTGGCATGGGCGGGCGACATGACGGGTCGCTCTTCCGCCATCGCGCTCCGCATGGCCACACGCGTCGCCGTGGGAGTGGTTGGCCAACTCCCCGATTTTGCAGCCTCCGCGTGACGCCAGGGGGGACGAGCTCGTAGATCTGGCTTGTTGAGTTGAGTCGCCGTCGAGCTCGAGCTCGAGCGACCCGGAGAGAGGTCGGGCCCCGGAGAGCTCTAGCGAAGACAAACTTGAAGGGGCCGCCTCGAGCGAGCGCGAAAGAGGTCTCGCCGAGAGCTCGAGCACGATTCAAAAAAGGTCGACGACGGAGACCTCGAGCGAGGCGGAAAGAGGTCTCGCTTGTGAAAGAGCTCGTGGCGCCGCATAATCGCTTTCCTCGCTGTAGGCGACCATGGGTGGAGGAGAGGTCCTGGTTAGAATCCTCCGAGAGACATGATGTCGAGGGTCTTGATTGACGGATTGGGGTCATCCAAAAATATTGATCCCCACAAAAGTAGAACCGAGTCTGTTGAAGCCCACCACTTCTTAGAGCCCAGCCCAGATTGTCAAAATGAAGTGAAAAATAAATCTTGGCGTGTCCCAAAATATTTTTAGGTTTGCAACTGGGCTTAGCCCAGAACTTATTGGGTTTACAAACATGCCAACTCGGCCAAATTGCATCTATGATGGCTTCAACCCAAAACAAATTATTCAAACAATAGGTCATTTCTAAAAGTCGGTGTGTAGATATTGAGTTAAATTATCTAAATCAGACAAACCAAATACTCATTGTGTTTTGATACAAAGTTGGGTGAAGGTAAACTCTATATAAAAGCTATGGAAGTCAAGTGATCTACAACTTTGTAGCTGACAAGTTATTGTTTTAAAATATTTTGACTCCCCAAAAATTTTGTTTTAGTTTCCTAGGATGTCAAACTTAATTTTATAATCTTTGAACGATCTTGAACATTGAAATGCTATACACCAAAGTTTGGCAATCTATAACGTTTTAGTTGACAAGCTTTTTAAATTTAAAGTTTAGGGTCCTAAACATGTGTTTGAATACTTAGATTTTGAGACTAAAATTTGAAAATTTTGAAATGACCACAAGTGTTGACATCGACAATACCAAGTTTGTAGTGGTTGTTGCAGTCTACAATTTTTTAGTTAATAAGTGCTTTATTTGAAGCTGTTTAGTGTCTCAAATATTTATTTTAAGTTTTTATATTCAAATTGTTTATTTTTTTTCAAACAATCTCATATGGGAACATTCCTTATACCAAAATTATAGTGCTTCAAAATTTCTAAATTTGTAGTTGAAATGTTTTTTTATTTGAGATTATATAGTGTAAAAATATTCGATACAATATTAGAGGCCATAGGTTTGAAGCACTCCTTTTTTTGTTCTCAATAGAGGCTAGTGGTAGCTCCTTATGTGGAAATGGTAAATAAATGTTCCCTTTTATGATAGCCAAACCGTTTTTCCACGTGGAACCTAGCCTCTTGCCATGTTTAAAAAAAAAAAATAGTCTACGGAAGGGGAGAGGATCCCCAACCTGATTTCATAATTTCATTCATCCATTGGCCTCTCAAGGTCTAATAAGTTGAAAATTATTACTCAAATTATTGATTAAAAATTGTGAAGTTCCAATCAAGATATGTATGCAAACCTTAGGCCACTCTCAATGTTGGTCTCAATGGAGTTTCATAATGCTACGACACATTAGGAAATTTGTTTAGTTGGCATGTAATTATGAAGACAAAGACACATAGAGTTTTACATACTTCCATCTAGATGAAACCCATTTTTTACAATTTACCAATACAAAAGCTGACATGACCGTAGCTGTATAAATTGGACTACAGGGAGTAACAACTAAGAAATTTTGTAGCAGTCTCAGTCTGGTCCAAACATCTTATAAATTCTTAATGGATAAGATGCAGTGCTGAACAATTTCAACTAAATTCTGTTGACATCGTTAGTTCCCTCTTGTTGAAGGAATTAGGAAATCGCCATCGGGGGGTTAATTATGATGTGCTTCCTTTGTCTGGTGCACTCCACATCTTTAGTCTACTGGTTGAAATCACTCTCAGGGTCAATTGTGTGCACATGCCATTACTTGGAGGCAATAGAGAGGTCAATTATGCCTCACTGAATTTGACCGATTGACTACCCAGTGAAACTGAAAAGGAGGACTTTCGTGTGGATCGGAATTGGCTTAATACATATCATTAGTAAATCGATGGCGTTTTAATAGTGTTTATTTAATAGAGAAATAAATATGTCACTATTTATAAAACCTTTGATCGTTACCTTACGTGTTGACCAGGGCACAGTCGACTTCCATCAGATAACAAGTTCAAATGTGGGGTCGATGTTAGACATTGACATGCATTTAGAGCATTAGTTTTCTTTACAAAAATGTAAAAAGAGTTATTTAGTGGACAGGAGGCCGGGTCACACCCCCACTACTTAGTACAGTATATTAGAATAAAAATAAAGAAAAAGCAACACAAAAAGGTTACAAATGGGATCTTGGAGACTCCATTCTGTGTTTTGAAGCCATCTCTGGAAATCACTTATTTCTAGAGGACTTTTGCCAAAGGAGGGCTAATTAACCGCCTCTAATAAACTCATTTTGTAGTAGTGTTTTTCTTTTTCCTCCATATGATGGATAACCCATTTCTTCCGGTACTGAACCTCCTACATATGAATGAAGAAAGGCACAACTAGGCATGTATTCAAGAATTCAAGTATCCGAGGGACCGGGACTGATTCCAATTTTCAATGTTGACAATATTCCAACGTTGTTTCGCAAAGTATCTCGGTTCGTTCAAGAATAGTCGTTAAGTAGCTAGTTTAAACTTGTTGTTCCCTGCTTAAGCCCCAACACCTGTTTGTTCGCTGGCTCCCCCAACATGTTGGGGTTCTTTTATCTGTCTTGGTTATTTGTAAGACTTTGTATTTCTATTGTTTCAATGGAAATGGGGTTTCCTCGTGTGTATATATATATAAAAACAACTTTTTCCAGTTGTAGTGGCTTCCGAGAAGTTGGCACGGGTTCATGTTAAGAATATATTTTTCGAGGCACGTGGGTGCCGGTATAGTCTGCGCATGGATGGAAACTAGACTGCGTGCCTAGTTGCTTGTTTATGACTATGTGTTTTTAATGGGGGGTGGCGGTGGGGGTGGAAGGACATTTCAATGATTTGTATCACCCTGAGGTGCTGCTCTAAAAATTCTAATAAAATATTTCTTTAGTGAAAATGTGAGGGATGTCACTGTAGGGGGGCAGCGGCGCGAGGAAGAGGGGCAGGGTGGCTAGGGTTTGAGGGTGAGAGCTAAGAGATCTCGTTGACGAGAAGCAAAAAGAGCTTTCGCTCTACTTTGTTTTTACTTAATCCAAACTGGTTACAAATCTCATGTATTTATAGTCCCGGGAAGAGTTGACCCCTAAGCAAACTAGGAGATCCTTATTGAATCACATTCTCCTTTTTACAGACTCAATTTCCTAAACCAATGGGGACTCGATATGGTAACCTGCGATAATGATGGAAATGACAATGGCGTGGGTGCATCCTTCCTCCCGCACGTGCAGCTGTGGCCTGCCCTTGGGCCGGTGTGTGCGGCTCGTTGTTTATGCGGTGGTGGCGGTGCTCCCTTTGACCTCTATCGGCCCATTATCTCCATCGGTGTATACGGTCCACATTGGACGTATGACAATACCCCCTTCTCCGATCAGCGCGTCCTCATGCTGAAATAGGCACCTAGAGGTCGACATTGCCAGCGCTTAATGGTTCCCCCGCGAAATCTCCAATACTTTGATGATCATGTGGCCATGGACTCCATAGTCACTGTCGTTGTTGTTGTCATCGGTGGCGACAATGAAGATGTAGTGGATGTAGTCGTATGTTGTACTTGGATGTCGAGAGCTGTGGGTGTGGATCGCCTATGCCATCGTTGAGTGGGGTAGGATGCCTACAAATTGTAGCATTCTCAAGACCCAAGGAGGCCTTGGGAACGAGTATACATGTCCTATGTTGATCGTGCCTCTTAGGCGTCGGCAGATTGTCGTCGATGTTGTGGATGGTGGTGTAATGTTGAAGCAAAGAATGGTGCCAAATAGGGTGTCTCCCGTGTCATCAACTGTCGGAGATATCAGCAAGTGATCACGCGAGGTGTGTCAATCCATATGTTGTTGATGGTGATGAACCAATGACCATTGTTGTCGAAGAATACCACCACCGCCGATGGGAGAGGTTGCCATGGCCCCTTTGCACTAGCAAAAGAATACTAGATGGGAATGTCTGGAGAGTGACCCCAAAAGTGGCTGTGTGGAAGCCAATTGCGAGGAGGTCAGGCCTTGTCTTGCCTAGTAACTCCAGGTTGCCCTGAAGTTATGGTGACTTAGCCAGGACATAGAGGTGATCGTCGTAGTGGACAACGCTATCTTGAAGAGTCCAAGTTAGGGGTGCAGCCTGGAAGGCGATGGTGTCATAGATGACCTGTAATTCACATTCATTCCCCACTACCAAGCATAGCCAGATGAGGAGCTTAGTAGTGTCCATTGTCGTTGGTGCTTCTTTCATTGTTGGAAGCACCCGCCCTAAGTCGATGCGTCGTTGTTGTTGTTCTTCTTTGAAGCTTTCCAACGTGCTACCAAGTCAGCCAGTGACGTGTAGCCTTGTCATGGCATTGGTGTCTGAGGTGCTGATGGTGATGTCGTGCCGGTTGTGGGGGCTTGGGCACGTCTCCCGCTGAATGTCTCGGCATTGTTGGCTCCCCATGAGTGGGATGGCGAGGTTGGGGGCCAAAATGCCCTCTAGGTCGCATACTCAGAGGATGATCACCACCTACCCTTGTAGTTGTTGCTTTGTCATTGCCTCCAGAAGCTATGGTGGGAGGTTGCTTATAAAGAGGTTATTTGGGTATGGCGAACGGTCTAGGCCAACACGTTTTGTGTAAGCCTAGAAGTTGTCGATGTAGTCGTTTAGTGTATTGTTGTACGGTGGAGGGGCGAGATCACTCCCCGTTGAGTGAGCCACGGAGTTGCGTAAGGCATGCTGGAGAGAACACCACCTAGTCAGCTGGCGGTGTGTCCTGCAGTGTCCTCGTATACCAACAGTGTGCTGCATCGGTTAGATGAAAAACTGCATATCGAACCTGATCATCTTAATGTGGAGTTTCCTATAGACGGAAGAGGATATGCATCCTCGAGATCCATTGCAGTGGATCTGTGGAGCCATCGAACTTTGGAGTCGTTTTTCATGCCATGATCATTGAATGATGTGGTCGTAGTTGTTGTGCCCACGTGAGCCGACCATTCCTCTTGTGCAGCTAGAGCCGTGATGTCACCTCTACTTGTTGGATGATTCGTTGTGTCTCCTGTTTGATCTCCATTGGCAGAAATAGGGTATTGGATACTTTGTTCATGATCTGCAGAGGTTTGGAGGAATTCGACTCCTTTATGTTGCTATGTAGAAAGGATCTCCCAGTGGTGATCATGATGGTCTTCATCTTAGCCTTGAGTTCGTCGATTGCGGCCTGGTGGTTGAGCACAACCTAGATGCCCGCAATGGTTACATTGTCGTGGTGTGTTTGCTCCGATTGCCGAGGTGGTTGGTGTGGACGTCGAAATTCTTGTTCATCTCGTCGAGCTTCACATGGATGCTAGAGGAGAATATGGAACAGTTTTTGCATAACTGTGGCGGTGGGCCCCATGGATTCCTGAAGGACCAAGTGGCTTCAAGATACCGGGTGTGAGGGTGACGGCGTAGGGCGGCGATGGCAGTGTGCGGGAACACTATTGGTATATGAGGGGCAGGGCGTCTAGGGTTTGAGTGCGAGAGCCAAGAGAGCTTGTTGACCGAAGCAAAAGAGATTTCGCTCTAGTTTATTTTACTTAATCCAATTTGGTTACAACTCTCATATATTTATAGTCCCAGGAAGACATGACCCCTATGCAAACTAGAAGATCCTTATTGAATCAGATACTTCTTTTCTCGACTCAATTTCCTAAACCAATAGGACTCGATATGGTAACATGCGTGGCGATGGAAACGATGGCGGCATGGGCGCCTCCTTCCTCCTGCGTGTGCGGTCAGGGCTGTTGTGGTGGTGCCGCGGTGGTGGCGGCACTCCCTTCTTGGGTGTCGGCCCATTATCTCCATCGGGGCATACGGTCCACATTGGACATATGATAGAAAAAAAAGTATCACAATTACAGAATAATGTTGGTACAAGTGTGTTTATCTATACAAGGGTGTTTAGGGAAGTGTCTCTCTACCTCAAGGGTAGAGATACGTAGATTTGAAAAGGGGGAACAGAAAGCAGTTTGTAAAAATACAAAGCTAAAAATAGGTTCCCAGGATAATTGTTTGAGAAGTGTGTGCATCCTTTGTGTGAAACCGACTTCAATGTTTGGTAGCGTTAATGGATTGTATAGTAGCTACTATAACATTAGATCAACCAATTTTTCATAATTACTCTTTTATATATGGGAAAAATTTCATGATGAAATTGGAGATTAGTCTTCCAGGAGATGAATTTAGAGAAGAGAAGCTTATTCATATATTTTTTCCATGTCTCTTTGGTATCATACAAATAACATGATGAGAAATACATATGTAACCAGCAAGCCATACTCATATATGCCCATTCATAAACAGTAACGGAGTATGAAAATAGTATACATCATTAAGTCAATACATCTTATTTTCGTTGCAAGAGGCCAGATGTGTCCGTGATACTCCCCATAGAAGAAGGATATGCCATGATGTATGAGTCGAACCCTTCATTTTGCATCAGTGACAGCATTTGGAAGCTTAGGTGCGCTGGAACCAGCTCCATCACGGGCATTTCGCCATTGAGATATTGCAAAACTTGCCTCATACTAGGCCTTGCTTCAGGAAAGGGATGAGAGCATAACAATCCAATCTTTAGTGCTAGGCAAGCCTCGTCAACATTGAAGTCACCTTGGAGCTTGGAATCCACTGTCTCGATAAGGGATGCTTTATTCCAATGCTCGACCACCCAATCTACCAAGATGAAGTGGTTGTCATCTGAATCTTGCGTAATGGGCCTTTTCCCACAGATTACTTCAAGAACAAATATACCAAAGGAAAATATGTCCGTCAAAGTGGTCGCCTTACTGGTCTGGCCAAGCTCAGGTGCAAGGTATCCTATTGTGCCGACAACATGCGAGGTCTCTGGGTTGGCACTATGGTCATACAGCATTGCAAGCCCAAAGTCTCCTAATCGGCCATTCATACCACCGTCAAGTAACACATTGCTCGCCTTGATGTCCCGGTGGACGACGACCTTCTGCCATTCCTCATGGAGGTAGAGCAAGCCCGACGCGATGCCTTTGATGATACCAAGCCTCTGTGCCCAATTCAGAGTAACCTTGCTCTCTTGGCAATAGAGATACTTGTCGAGGCTTCCATGTGACATGTACTCATATACCAGAAATAGCTCGCCTTTTCGCGGCAATAGCCGAGCAAGCGGACAAGGTTGGGATGCTGCATGCGCCCAATGCTAACAATCTCGGCAACAAATTCCTTCAGGCCCTGCTTTGAATTATGTGACACCTTCTTCACGGCGATCTCAGATTTCGACACCGGAAGGACTCCCCTGTATACTTTCCCAAATCCTCCAGTTCCCAATAGATTTTTGTTCTTAAACCCGTCGGTCGCCCGGAATAGATCCTTGTATGTGAACCGGTGCGGCCCAAACTCAACCTCCCAATCCTCCCTCAGTTCAGTGTATCTTAGCTGCCTTCTCCTCAGTAGAACAAGAACTGTGCCCACAAAAAGGACTAGTCCTGCAGTGGCTATTGGCAGGATAATTTCCATGGCCTTGGATTTTGGCTTTGGGAACTCACGGGGTAGTTTTGGAAGCTTGGCGATGTCGATGGCCGGCGCAGGTCCATCCATGGCGAAGCTCCATCCTAGAACATAGTGTCTTGAGTCGACAAAGCCTGTGGACGACGAGAAACCAATGTATGCCATGTCTGGTATCACCGTTGAGAGGTCGTATGTTGCCGAGAGCAGTGGCCTGACAGGTTTGCCCATCTTGAGGGGAGCCATGGTCACGTTGATCTTCTTAGTCTCGCCCTCGTAGTCCAGCCACACTTGCATCGCCTCGTGGCTGATCAGCGTCAGGCCACGGAAGTCTCCATCGTCGTCGTCGTAGTACCCGGCGTTGGTAGAGTTCACCGAGATGAGGCTGTTCACGTCAATCCCGACGTGGTTGTCGCTGATGTCCTTGAACTCGTTGTTCTGAAAGGTGTCGAGCTCGATCGCGAACACATGGTTGGTCGCGTTGCCGTTGTTGCTGACGTTGAAGAGGCCGAGGTACTGCGCTGGCATCGCGGCCGAGAAATCTTTGCTCGCCGCGATGAACAACGCGAGGCCGTTTGCGCTCACGTCTGGGTAGGCGGAGAGGACGCCGAACACGAAGGACGCCGAGAACGACCGCACGCCGCCGGATGCACCGTGGAAGCGCAGCGGGGTCGGGTAGATTGCGTGGCCTTTGAGGCGTAGCGTGCCGTTGGTGAGCTCGAGAAGGCCGCTTGCCGTGATGGTAGCTGCGCCGTCGAGGATGAGGTTGCTGCCGGCGAAGCCAGAGTAGACGAATCGGTGGTGGGAATCATGATCACCGCCGCTGCAGGCTACAAGGTTGAGGCCCACGAGAAGCAAGCGCAGAAGCATAAGCTTCTTGCCGTGCATGGCTGCAGCTTTGTGTTTCGTCGATTGGAAGTGCAGTTGAGAAAAAGAGAAAGGAGGTTGAAGAATAATTGGAGTAGAAGAGAGAAGCGCAGCGCAGTTCATGAATCACGATAGGGTTCAATAATGGTTCATACTGTACATATATAGTACAAGTGTACAACTTTGCAAATTCACACACTGACGTAATAAAATGTGGCTATTTACTAATCACTGATGACGACTCCAAAAACATCCACGTCAATACCAGAGTGGTGAAGAAAAACATTGAATAGTTTTAAAAAAACATTGAATACTCACAAATAACATAAACATCTAATTACCTATTATAACACACTTTAATCGCCATTGGAAATACATATGGTCTATTCAAGCCACGGTCATGGAGAGACGAAATTCACTTTTTTGTAAGGATGATTCGACCTTCTACCTTTAGATTGCCACAAAATGATTCAAAAATACCTAAAAGTGGTAAGAACCTAAAATTGTATGAAGCATATTTTAGGTGTATATGCATATCAGAAAATTTTTAAATAGTTTTCAATAAAGAGGCTTACATATACATTGTTCACAAAATGAATGCACTTCAAACATATTAAATGAGTCAAATCAAACTTCAAATTTACACACCTAAAATCAATTTTGAACTCATATCCACCCCACATGACACCACCTAAAAAAAAAGAAAAAAAAATGACTCGCCGTCAGGGCCAGCCAATGACCCTGCACCAAGGGTCACCGCCTGTGTCGGGACCGCCACCTGCGCCCACATGGTGGGGCTGCTACCTGCACCGGATGAGATGAGGGCGCCGTGGGTGAAGGAGGAGAGCGAATGTAAGAGGACAAAGAGAAGATAAGGACTTGAGAGGTGGAGGTGAGAGAGAGGATACGGCTAAGTGGGTAGACTTGACTGTAGAGTTAACTGTGATGAATAGAAATTTGAGGTCCGAGAACGTCCGTAACATAGACTGACAGTGATAACTATCAATGCATGTTGATGTTAAATCCAACTGTAATCCACAGAGATATACCCCTAGAGTTTTATATCCCTTGCTGATGAAGTACTCAATCCGTACAGGAAAACATATAACTATGGGTTGCGTGTCAGAAAAAGTAGTTTACGTTTGACCATGTTTCTAGTGAATAATATTCATATTTATCCCACCAAATCAATTATTATGAAAATACATTTCATAATGAATCTAATGATATTTATTTGATATCATAAATATTAATATTTTTTATCTATAATTAGTCAAATTTATAACATAATAAAACGTGACACTGTGCTACGTTTGTCCTGCCATAGTAGTGCCTTCTCTACGTTTGCACTGATACTTGTCAATTGCTTATTTCTGCTGGCCTATATTAACTCGTGCAACTGCCTAACGGGGCAACCTTTAATTTACTCACAATGTCCTGCCATCTATTCAACGTCCTCTTCCTTGGCCTTGGCCTTCTTGCATCCTTGGTGGAAGCCACTGCCAGCAAAGGCGGTGACCAGTTCGTCTACACTGGCTTCACTGCTACAAGCCTCAACCTTGATGGCACAGCCACGGTCATGGCGAACGGGCTCCTTGAGCTCACCAACGGCACGACGCACCTGAAAGGCCACGCCTTCCACCGGACACCGCTGCGCCTCCGCGAGTCCTCGGACGGCGTGGTAGGCTCCTTCTCCGTCGCCTTCGTCTTCGGCATCGTCTCTACCTACACCGACTTCAGCACCCACGGCATGGCCCTTGTGTTCGCGCCGAGCATGAACCTCTCGGCCGCGCTGACGGACCAGTACCTCGGCCTCACCAACGCCGTGGACAACGGCAACGTGAGCAACCACATGTTCGCCGTCGAGCTGGACACCGTGCAGAACGTCGACTTCCACGATATCAACGACAACCATGTCGGCGTCGACGTCAACGGCCTCATCTCCGTGCAACCTCACGAAGCAGGCTACTACGCTGACAGCAGTGGCAGCTTTCACAAGCTAAGCCTCATTAGCCGTGAGGCGATGCAGGTGTGGGTGGACTACGACAGAGAGGCCACGTTGATCAACGTGACAATGGCTCCCCTTGACATGGCGAAACCCAAGAAGCCGTTGATCTCTACCACCTACAACCTGTCGACGGTTCTAATGGAGCCGTCCTACATCGGTTTCTCATCGGCGACCGGGCCCGGGAGCTCAAGGCACTATGTTCTAGGCTGGAGCTTTGGCCTCAACCGCTCCGCTCCTGTCATCGATGTCTCGAAACTGCCCAAGCTGCCCCGGTTCGAGTCCAAGCCCTACTCAAGAATTTTGGAGATAACCCTGCCAATAGCTAGCGCGGTTCTCGTGCTCGCCGCTGGCACTGCCCTAGTTCTACTCGTGAGAAGGAGGCTGAGGTACAGGAGCTGAGGGAAGATTGGGAGACCGAATTCGGCCCGCATCGGTTCAGATACAAAGACTTGTTTCACGCAACAAAAGGCTTCAAAGACAGCTATCTTCTCGGCGCAGGAGGCTTTGGCATGGTGTACAAGGGAGTTCTCCCGGCGTCTGGTGTGGAGGTCGCCGTCAAGAAGGTGTCCCATGGCTCCAAGCAAGGGATGAAGGAGTTCATCGCCGAGATCGTGAGCATCGGCCGCATCAAGCACCGCAACCTTGTGCAGCTACATGGTTACTGCCGGCGAAAGGATGAGCTCATCCTGGTGTACGACTACATGCCAAACGGTGGCCTTGACACGTATCTGTACAACCACCAAGGAGATGATGCCCCAACCGCTACCTTGTTGGGATGGGCTCAGAGGTTCCGTGTCATCAGGGACATCGCGTCTGGCTTGCACTACCTGCACGAGAGGTGGGAGAAGGTGGTCGTCCACCGGGACATCAAGACCAGCAACGTCCTCCTCGACGGCGAGATGAACGGGCGGCTAGGCGACTTCGGCCTCGCAAAGTTGCACGACCATGGCGCCAACCCTCAGACCACTCATGTGGTTGGCACCACGGGGTACCTAGCTCCGGAGCTCCTGCGAACAGGCAAGGCCACCCATCTCACCGACGTTTTCGCCTTCGGCACGTTCATGCTCGAGGTCACCTGCGGGCGAAGGCCGATCAGGCAAGACGAGCAAGGTAACCAGATGTTGCTGGTCGACTGGGTGCTCCAGCATTGGCTCAGCGATTCACTCATTCAGACAGTGGATCCAAGGCTGCGAGGCGAGTTCAGCTCTGAAGAAGCGTGCCTCGTGCTCATGGTTGGGCTGCTGTGCACGCACCAGTCTGCTGATGCGAGGCCCAGCATGCTGCAAGTTTTGCAGTACCTTGAAAGGGAGACACAGCTGCCGGACATGACGAGCGCAAAGCTGAGCTTCAGTATGTCAGCCCTCATCCAAAGGAATGGGTTGCACGTCATGTCATGCCCGTCCTCGTCGACCGTGATAAGCACCCCCAGCATCATATCCGACCTCTCAGGGGGAAGATGACACCCGTAGGCTAGGCCGTAGTGTTTGATATACTCCCTCCATATCACTATTAGATGATGTTTTAGAAAATGGATGGGTCAAACATTGGAAACATAAATCATAAATAACTTTTAAGTTGTTGAGTTTGGAAATGTGAAAATCATATCAATAGATTTGTCTTAAAAAAAATACTTTCAAAAATATATACATATATAACTTTCTAATAAATATTTTTATAGAAAGAGAAGCCAAAGCTGTGCTTTGGAGACCGTGTCGCTGTCCTAAAAGTCTTCTAATAGTGATATGGAGGGAGTATGCATGATGTTATTACTGCTTTATATATGCGATGTTAATATAATTCAGATTTTGTTGATATGTTTTATGCAGAGAAATATGGTTCTATCCAAATGATCTTATATTGAGATTAACTCCAATGCAGTCGCTTGCTATCCTCTTTATCTGTCAGGCACCCGTGCTCAAGCTACTGACTAGATTCAACAAAATACCATCACAAATTTATTTGCAGGTTATCTTCAGAGCAACACATTGACTAGATTAATTCTATTCCTTACTATTCCCTTCATTCTAAATTGTAAGTCATTCCAAAAATTTTGGAGAGTTAAAGCTCTTCAAGTTTGAGCATTTGCCATACGGGAACAATGCAAAGGATTTGTTCCACTTCCATAAGATGTTCCAACAGTGTGATTAGTGGCATATGTTATACTCTCTCCGTCTAGAAATGGTAGTTGTATTATATGCAAGTTTGCAGTGTGATTAGTGGCATATGTTATTCACCAAAAGAAAAGCAAGTTTTATATGTTTTGACCACCTTTCAGCCAAATTATTATATGCAAGTTTGGAGCATAAAACTTCCATCAATATAATTGCATTTAAAGTAACTCTGAGAAGATATTAATTTTTTTATCATAATTGCATTTAAAGTAACTCTGAGAAGATATTAATTTTTTGATCAGGTGAGATTACATATTATAAGAGAAGCCGGAGGTTAAAATTCTAGTATTTCGTATGACTTTTTCTCTAGTTGAATATGAATACTATTTCTGGACGGAGAGAATGTTTTATATTGTTCTCGTAGTCACAATTCTTTATTTCATAGCATATTTTGAATTTTTTTAGGGGAAAGCATATTTTGCATTTGTGTCAATTATATATGAAAAACATTATTCTATAGAATATTTGAATTATTCGAGTAGCAAACTTCCTTTGAATTATTTCAGTAGTAAAATTCATAGTGCTGAGATATGTTTTGGATAATTCAAACAAGAAAAAAAAAAAAATCTCATATGTTTTGTATTATTTTATTGTTCCAATACCAAAACAAAATTCAGGCTTGGTTCACAAAATAAATCATTTTTATGCCAGCATATTTTAATTCCAGAAGAGAAACGTTTTACTAAGACAAAAGTTGAGCAAGAATGTGCACGCAGTCTTCCTCTCCCCATGGGCCATGGGCATACTGTCTCGTTAGAGAAATATAAGCAGCCCAAGACACAGGCTGAATCACGCAGCAAACATGTTTAAAGCCCAATCACCTAGTGATCATGGAGCCCACTGGTTAGCGCCTGCGAGCGTTTCATTTCTTATATTCCTTTAAATCAATTTATATATATTTATTTATTATGTAATAATCAATACATATAGTGTTACTATGATACAGATTCCTTGTTTTATCTGTGTTTTGAAAGCCCCATGACAAGTCAAAACACTATTGAAAAAATCGAGCCAAAGTAAACATGCTAGTTATACCATTGAAACATTTTACATAAGACAAGATGTAGAGGTTGCATATTCGAAATATTGACCTTGCATACAATAGCCAAACTATGCTTGAACTAGTCGTATCAACATTTTAATAGCTTGTATAGTATAGCCCATACCATGTTTCAAAACCTTGACTACATATTAACATTAACATCCCATACTATATTTTAAAAATGTAGAAACTATTATTTAAAAATGTTATGTACAATTAAAATTCATCTTAATTACATTGTTTCATTATTTCAATTTCAGTGTGCTTTGGGGCTATTAAAATGAGCTATATGAGCTGTTAAAATGAAAATGTAATCGCAAAAAAGGTGAAAAATATGTCGACATAAACTTAACTTTTCTTTTTCGGAAAAAGTCTACTTTCGGTCCCCTAACTTTTGCGAAAGTCCGATTTTGGTCCCTCAACTCCAAAACCGGACAAAACGGCCCCTCAACTTTTCAAACCGTGCAGATTTCGTCTCTCGGCGGGTTTTGGACGGTGGTTTCACTACAGTAACTCCGGTTTTTTTGCTACAGTGGCTGTGGTTTTCGTTTTTCCCTTTTCTTATTTATTTAATTTGAATCTTTCAAAAATCATAGTAAATCACGGAAAAATCATAAAATAGAAAATCTAATTTTGTTGGACTCCACATAAGTAGAGCTACACAATGAATATATAATATGGTATACTTTAATATAAAATTTTTGCTAGGAAGGTTTTGCCTTTTTTTTTTTTATTTATTTCAACTCAATATTTAAAAATCATAAAAAATTATAAAAATCATATAATTGAAAAACCAATTTTGCTAGACTCCACATGAACATATTTACACAATAAAGATATATAGGTGTACTATTTAATTTATTGGTCGGGTTCCATCGATCGGGTTCACGGCTTCGCGTGCGACGCGTGCATCAGTCAAGACAACAAACCTAGCTAACCTAATCCAGCTAAAGAGCCATAGTAACTATGTCTTGTGTTATTGCACGCCTCATGTGGAGTCCAACAAAATTAAATTTTTTATTTTATAATTTTTCTATAATTTACTATGATTTTTTAAAGATTGAGATGAAATAAATAAAAAAAAAAAAGGCAAAAACCTTCTAGTAAAAAATTTATACTAAAGTATACCATATTATATATTCATTGCGTAGTTCTACTCATGTGGAATCCAACAAAATTGATTTTTCTATTTTATGAATTTTCTGTGATTTATTATGATTTTTGAAAGATTCAAATTTAAATAAATAAGAAAAGGGAAAAACGAAACCACAGATCATCGTATCAAAACCGGAGTTCTTTGTAGCGAAAACCACCGTCCAAACCCGCCGAGGGACGAAATCTGCACGGTTTGAAAAGTTGAGGGACCCGTTTTGTCCGGTTTTGGAGTTGAGGGACAAAATCGGACTTTCACAAAAGTTGGGGGACCAAAAGTAGACTTTTTCCTTCTTTTCTTGAGATTAGTGGTTTGGCCCAAAATAAATTTGGGCCTTGAACTGGGCTTAGCCCATAACATATTGGTCCACAAAAAAGCATCACAATTGATTGTAGGATATAATACAAATGCAGTATGACGGGCCTCGATTCTCAAACAGAGGCACAAAAGAAAACGTTTTTTTTTTTTTTTGTAAATAGTTGTATATCTATCTATAAAAACTGTTGATATCTAGAGACACTTGAGTAGATGCGGCTGCATGACACTCCAGAAATTGTTCTTGTATGGTGTATGCTAACATAATAATATTTATAATAATTGAAAAAAATATGGTGTAGCAATTTTATTAGTCGTATATTATTGATGGAGACCAAATTGTAGGGTTTTGTTATCAGGAAGGAAAAGGAGCAGACGCCGATGATCCGGCAATCAGCTCGTGGGCTGCTTTTTGTTGAGTTTGGGCCAATTCCTGTACGTTCCAGCCTGCCAGCCAGCAGCAAGCCCTACAACCGTCTTGTTGGGCTTGCCCGACGCCGCCAGCGGCCAGCGGCGGGCCGTACGTGAACCCCGTCCAATCCGCCCGCGGTGCAGTCGTCGGCAAGGCAAATACAAATACCACCACTTGACCTTGCGCCGGTGTGGTGTGGTGGAAACCGCCGGCCTGGTTGCAAGCCAGCCACGCGACGCCGTGTCGCCATGACCTGCGACGAGCAGCGTGTGGTCGACAGAGAAGATGGTGACGACGGCTGGCGAGGCCGTACGTGGCGCCACCTGCTAGCTGTTGCGTGTTTCGATCGGCGACGCATGCAGCAAGTGCGTGTGTGTGGTTTGGTACGTCACTTTCTTGACTCGGTGATCAAAATCTCCTGACGAGAGATTGCATTCTTTTCTCTGTTGTGACTGTTGCCAGGCCATTGCTGTTTGCTGACGACACTGTTCAATGTTCATGAGCAATGTTGGATAGTCCAGCCAATCACACACACCCACCAGGCCACCAACTTGGCTTTACACAGCAACATAGGAGTATGTAGATAGAATCAGGCAGCATAATGGTACCTACATATACATATATAATATATTATACTATATTATAAACACCATATAAATCATATCATATATATATAAACCTCCCACAGCTATCTTTACTGCCGACAACAGTTGCCGTCATCAGCTCAGCCTCAGCATATTTTTGGTATCAGTAACAGTAACAAGGAAGTCGACGTGCTGTTGGTTGTTGCTGAAAGATTTGGTCGATCTTGACAACGCAGTCAATCAATCAATCAAGCAAGCATATTTTTGGTGCTCTGACACGACGCCACGTCTAACTCCTGCTCCATTTATGTGCGAGCCTGCCTCGCTCTCCATGGATATGGCTTGCATTGCCGTCCCAGCAGGGCAGCCACCACTTGCAAGCCGCCGTAGCTTTCCTAGTGTCCCGGCCGGCACCGGCACGCACGTACTATGAACGGCGACGCATCAGCGAACGGCCGGTCATGCGCGCGCGAGCGGCATCCATCTACAGCATGGTGTTGTTTCAACCGTCAGTTGTTGGGGAGCACACTGCCCTTTCAACAGTTGTGCCTTTTACAGTTTGCAACTCATTGCAGTCCTCGTCATGGAACGCCAACATTTTGCTTTCTGACTGTCAGGCAGCAAGAGCATCTGCATCCATCGAGGTAGGAGCATATATGTGTGCTGCCTGTGGATCCAGGTCCAGGAAGTTGGAACATGCCTGTCCTTTGTAGGCACTGCAATAGCACTAGCTCAGCTTCTGCGTTACTGTCACCCAAGTACTACATGTACGATTGTTGGTGAACTGAACTCAACTGAAGAAGCAGTATCAACAGTAACCGGCGCAGTAGTGACCACCCAATCTTTCGTTTCCTCACAAAGCAAACAGAGGCTCCAACAAACAGCTCGAATGAATACAGCCAACACGCATGTGGATGATGTGTGGTGCTCTGTGCTCTCGATCGATGGATGGATCCATGGGTTCGGTTCGGTTAGGTCCGTGGTGGCCAGCCACTGCGACAGCGGAATGATTCTCCAGGCAATACGCAGCAATAACGGCAGTGATTGCCGGCGGGGAGAGGATTTCGTCTCCTCTCCTCATTGATTCGTTCGTCGTGGAACGGGCACTGCTCCAGCGGAATCTTGTACATGGTCGCCATGATCGGGACACTGTTCAATCTCGTTGCAGAGGTACTACTGCCAGTGCCATGAATTTCCATGCATGTTTGTTTCCCCTCGTCTGACCCTACTGCCTTTGAAAATCTATTTGCCCCCATGCTCCCTTGCCCAAACTGATGATCCCCTTTTAATCCTATTTATTTGTTTTCTGAATCTTTGACTCTGGCTGATTTCTTTTGGTTTTTATTATTTAGGATAGAATTTCCAATCCACATGCTATCAGCATTGAGCAGCCAAGAACTTCTTCACAAGAAGGCTGATGAAGAAAGACAGCCAATTCAGTTATACTTTTTCAGTAGTAGACAATCGCAGCAGCATAGCGGTACAGCCAGCACCACAAGAATAGCATTATAGACAGAGAGTGCATTACCACATTCAGATCCACGAAAGAAACGCCAGCACGACATACATGAACGTTGTCCACTTTGTGGATCCTCACAGCTAGCTCCAAATAAACAAGTGAATAATGCAGAACAGAGATGTTAAGTAATCTACAGTTCATTTCATTGTAAAGCCATCGATATGTAGGGAGTATGTGTCTGCTCAAGGACAAGACATCATTTTTTTTGATTCAGGCAGACCACGCCTTAACATGCATGTTCCACCAATCTGAACCATACAATCATACAAACAGGCGACTGCATGCCCAATTAATCACCAGCTGGGTACTTGCACAGACATTCAAGTTCGAAATACACCTAGATTACAAGCCGTCAAGCGGAAATTAACAACATTACAGGACAACTACAAGCCATAGACACTGAGCGAGTGAGCGACCGACCCCTTGGCAATCGGCCGAAAACAGCAACAAAAATTCCATAACAATGTCCTTGCGTTGCAACGCATCCTTCCTGAAACCCAGAAACATTACGACAGTGACGGTTGTTCATGAACCGAGGCGGTACATGCCGTCGGCCATGAAAGGGCCGTCCATGTACAGCGCAGCGGCGGTCTGTGGGTGGAAACCTTCCATCATCACGAAAGGCATGTCCTCTGACGGCTTCCAATGCCGTTTCCTCTGGTTGATGAACCAGTTATTGATCTGCTTCTGGTCCAGGCCCGTTGACTCTGCAAGGGCGATCTTCTCCGTCTCCTGCTCGAACAACATTAGTTCAGTAACAATCTTATATATGCATGTTCAGTTTATGATTCTTCAAGATTCTGAAGTAGTGCTAACATTGTACAGAACGCAATGGTGTTGTGTTTATACAGTTATACATATAGCAGCATGCATTAAGGTATATGGGAGATATCTTACTGAAGGGTAAGGCCACTTGTAGTGCAGCTCCCACCAGTGGAGCAGCTTCTGCCTGGCCTCCTTTGGGAGCTTCCCTTTCTTCTTTTTTCTTGGAAAACTCTTGCCTGAGGCTGCTCAAATAGCCACTGTACTTCTTCAGGAGCTGGTACTTGAGCTCCTTGTCCTCCGCTCGCGGGTCAATCTCCGGTGGATCATTCTCACGGCCGCTTGGATCCATGTCATCTTCAGAAGAGCCAACCCCTTCTGATTTACCATCTGCAGACAAAACTAGTTTTTGGTAAGATCACATGATTTCAGTCAGAGGTATTATTCTGTCAAAATTTCAAAGTATTTCAGTTTCGACCATGCTGAACTGCTACCAATCAAGTGAGCACATCAGAAAGCCCATAACCGTGTGTAAAGAACTATATCCATTCTGGATTGCTGGGGTAGGTCGAACAGTACTGGAATTTTAGAACAGCAATAATGTTCTACAGTCACAATTAGTAGAATATTGGAAATGGAAGTGGTAAGATAAGGATTTTTAATATGGGATTCAGATAATAAAACAAACAAGACCAGATGAAATCAAGAATGTGAAGACCAAAAGTTGTCGCCTGTCATTACATGAACCTGCCCAGTCATTACATGATACACCTATGAAATAATGCAATGTCGCTACTCGCCACTACAAACGTTACTACTTTGTAGAGAAAACTGAACAGAATCATCAGAAATCAATGGGAGCAAATTAAAATAGCAAGAACTAGTAAAAACTTTCAACTGTAATAAATGTTTTATACAAACATTTTGCATCAGAGTTTCAGGAAAGTAATATTTCTGGTCAAACAATAATCATAGAAAAACTAAATAGATGTAGACAGTTTTTCTTCATTATTATAAACAGAAAGGTTTCAAGTAATAATGTATCTGAAGAATGGGAATACTTGGAAAACGGAAATGGAAAAATAAAGAAAATCAGACTGGCTCACTAACATTACCAGAAAAGTAAACTATTGCTTGTATTAATCCTTGTCCACGGCCAAGAAAATTGAATAAACTTTTCAGGTGGAGAATACATGTCATTTAGCAGCATTGCAAGTGAATAGTGACACCATTGAGAAAAAAACAAAAATATGTATGCCTATAACTTCAGTTCAGATTCAGATGTTGGGTAGGAAAAATATGGATCCTTTAATAAGGACACTGACAGAATTTGTTGGCCAAGCAATGATGGAATCATAACAAAATATCATATATTACACATGATACTCAGCAAGGAATGTTCAAGCATCCTTTTTCCGTGTATTGTTAACAAAGAGCAAAGATAATTTACACAAAGGGATAATGGGAGATCTTGTGGTTTTTAACAGGCATGAACTATAAAAATTGTAAGCAGTGTATGTTAAGTAGAATAGCTGTAGTTCTGCAACACATTTTCTCATGGATACTATTGTTTTTAGGTATCTAATGCCTCCCTTTTTTTTTTTTTTCATACGCATCACAGTTCATAATAAAATTATAAAACCTGAGTTAGCATTAATATTTTATACATGGAGTCAAGATAGCAGGTGAACAAGAGTACTGCTTATACACCAATTAATCGGGCCTTGCATAAACTATTAGCATTTTAATTTAGAATTAAGGTCATATTAAGAGATAAAACATGGTTTAAATTATGTTCTGATAAAGTGCCAGTGAAACTTTGCCAGAAACCTCTAAAACTATGTAAATGAGGCACATATATATACTACCTGCATGTACCATCCAATTACACCAAAAGACTAATCCAAGTTGGAAAGGTAGGAAGCGCATTCACTTATACTTCAACACATATGTATGCTTTTAGTCTTTTACCATCATCCTTAAGGTTTCAGACGTTAATGCATAACAAAAGCAAAGCCAGAGCCCAAATGATCATTTACTAATTTTTATGGCATGCGAGCAGGATGAAGAATGCGCCCTTCTGAAAATATATGGGATCAAAGCTTGTCCTAAATAAAATCCCCTTTTTACAGAACGTCTGGGGAGGCCCCTACCTATTTTTTTGTATATATATTGAGAAAGAATATGACACAAAATATAGAGAGTACAAGGCTCTATCCTAATTTTGACCAAATTTATAGAGAACATTAATATCTAGCATCAAAAGAGGTAAATCTTGAAACCATATTTTATAATGTATCCTGTTATGTTAATTTGATACCATAAATATCATTATTATTTTGTATAAATTTGGTTAAACCTATGATAGTTTGACTTAGGACAAACTTCAACCCCATATATTTCAGGATGGAGGGAGTAGCTAATAAGAGACAAACAATTATTTAACAGAATAGCTTATACACTTTTTTTATGGAAATAGCTGATACACTTTGTTGCTGAATGAGTAGAAATGATCAATCCTGATGACAAGACTACTTCTATATTAAAAAGTTATTCATAAAAACAACTCTCCTTGTGGGCACGTGGGCATGGAATTTTTGGGACAGCAATGGTTACTTTCCAACTTTTGGGTAAAGTGAAACTTCTGGATAGCAAAAATGCATTATCAGATGCACAATCTAAGATCTACTATTTATTCTAACAGATAAAAAGAAAAATGGTGCAAAAGGTAGCACTTTAAGGAAGACTGGGATATTCCTATTTTCGCATCTAATATTGACTACATATGTATGGAAGATACACTTGGCACTTTTGGAAAAGCTTTTGCAATCTTCGATAATAACTGATGGCTTCATGTCAGATTTCTGAGCGAGTCACATGAAAATGATCTTGATTTTTTATTGACTTTTCTGTTGAAAAATGCATGCAAAATGAAACCATAATTTAGCAAAACTTTATAAAAATATTATTGTAACAAGAAACAGTGAAAGTTGTATTTGGGAACAGAGAGTTCATTTTTCAGACCTAGTACTTAAACTACACACGGCTAATTTTAACCTAGTCAGAAAACAAATTCCAGCAGTGGTTAATTTCCTACGTCCGTTATTGTTGTGTATTCAAGGAAAAAACGTCCTTTATTGGATCAAATGCAGTTAATCTCAACTTACCTCCCAATCTGAAACTACAACCTTGAACAACAAACCAAACAAATCCACTTAGATTCTACTACTTTACAAATAAAGACAGGCATAATTAAACTAAATCATCAATGTATGGGGCGGACACCATAGCAGTTTTCTGGGTAATTTGGTGATTTTCTGGTGGTTTCTGTTGTGGAGAACATCTGAACAAAACTACAACCTCACATAAGACGCCTCTGTAGCATGCACCTTATTAAACACAAATCTGCAAATCCTGTACACAGCTTTCCACAGATCCCCCTGGACCTGTCTAGCATGCACCTTATTAAACACAAATCTGCAAATGCACTGTACTCCGTAGCTGAGCTGCACACGTCCAGCTGCAAAACAGGGCCAGCCGGCAGCACCCCCCGGAAGACACGAACGGCGACCATCCGTCCAGCATCCTCTCTCTCGATCACACACAGAGACGCTTGTGCTGCTGCTGCTGCCACTGCAACTGCTAGTAGTAGTGCGTGCTACAGGCCAGAGCAGAGCTACATACTGCCAGCAATGTTGCTACAGTTGAGACAGGTGAAGAAGAATTGGTTGCCATGGCACCATTTCCCGATGCATCTCTGATCTGTCTCTAATCTAGCTGCAAGAAAAGAAGAGATGCATGGGACGGGAGAGAGATGGGATGCAGCTGCTAGCTACGACAACGAGTAGCAGCAGCTACTCCTGGCGTTTAGTTGGTTAAAAAATTTATAAAAAGCACTGCTAAAACTTCTGTAGCACACTGTAGCACGTTTCGTTTATTTTTGATAAATATTATCCTACCATGGTATAACTAGACTCAAAAGAATCGTCTCGCAATGTACATCTAAACTGTGTAATTAGTTATTTTTTTTACCTACATTTCATACTCCGAACATATATCTTTTGGTGTATTTAATGTGATGTGATGGAGAGAGAGGGAAAAAATGTTACAAACTTTAGCCATCTAAAGGAGGCCCTACTCCTACACACGCAAAAGATACGCATCGATCTAGGCGTAGGAGACTCCAGTGCAGAGATGAAACGAAACAGCCGGATTCTCCTGCCTTGGAACCCTAAATTAACTTTTTTTAATGTAAATTGAAACCCTAAATTAACATCACAAGCAAGGTTGCTGTCACTTGTCAAATGTCATGTCATGTGTACCAAGCCAGCAGCCTTCTTGAATTGAAAAAGAAATGGCCAAGGAGGCGATGCCGACGAGCTGCTCATCTCATCAGCTAGCCAAGGCAAAGCTTGTGCTGGATCTATCTATCCATCAGGTATTAATTAATAATAATAGTAGGATAATGCCAGCTGAGAGGCAGATTAATAAACAAAATAGCGAGGAACGAGAGGAGGAGGCCTGGCCATGCGACACGGCGTCTCACTGTGCCCTCGATGCCAACCAAAAGCTAAGCTTGGATACTTAGTGACTAATAATCCCGTCGCTAACTCGATCTTTTGTGATTAGACTATTAGTATTATAAGCTCGTGCTGCTAGCTGTGCTGGGGCTTATCTGATTGATGATGGTTAATTCAATTTTTTAATTAGTAAGATGGGATTAAAGTAATGGAGGAGCCAGTCTGAGGGGGAAGGGAGGCCAGGCCAGGTCAGGTTAGCTCACAATGGCAATGATCCAGAGCAACAACCCCCACTATCCCCAAGCAACCATACCCAATGCGGCAAGCCTCTTCCAACTCCAGTATAGTATATAAAAAACACCGACGCCCGCCGTACCACCGCCAGAGCAAGCAGCTAGCAGCAAGGGACAAGGGGAGGGGAGGGGGAGCGAGCTGTGAGCGAAGATGAAGCAGCTAGCAGCAAGGAGATGAGGCGAAGCAAGACGAGGCGGCGGCGGTGGCGGCTTCTCCGGTCCGTTCCGATGATGTGGCGTGGCCATCTTGTAAATTTCTTACCTGTGAGCGAGAGGCGCGCGGAGGAGGAGGAGCCGCCGCCGCCGGAGATGGAGTCGAGCTGCGCCTCCACGCGCTTGAGGAACTCCATGGCCTCGTCGATGGGCCGGGTCAGCTCCTCCCGGTACTTGACGAGCATGTTGCAGTACGCCTCCTGAGCATGTGATTAGCCAGAGAGATGAGGATAGAACAGATTAGAATCGCAAATCGATGGATGGATGGATGCACAAAGAAATGAAACGGACGGACGAAGGGAAAGGTTGATGATCGACCATGAACTGGTCCAGCTCCGGGTCGCGCGGCTCGTGGCGGCCCGGCGGCGCGCGCGTCCAGCTTCGCCGCCATGGCCGTCAGCCTCTCCAGCACGTCCGGCGGCGCGCCCACCTGCAGCAATCACACACAGCGCGTGCGTCATTTCATAGCAACCATGTGTTGTGAGGGGACTGAGGGTGAGGACGCGACAGGCGTGGATAGATATACATAGATTACGCATCAAATTAAGCAAATCTCGCTTCACGATTCAAGAAAAAAAAAAAAAGATGCGATTTTTTCCGATGGCCGGTGATGCCAGCCAGGGTGGGTAGCTCAAGCTCAAGGTCACAGTACTTTCTGGCAGTCGAGGTAGGCGGCGAGGAGCGCCGAGTACTGCGGGTGCGCGACGATCTTGGCCTTGATGGCGTCGGCCTCCGCCGCCGACATCTCGGCGGCGTGCTTGGCGGCGTACGGCGACTGGTGCTGGTGTGACGACGACGACGGCCCGCCGCCCGCGGCGGCGGCGGCGTGGTGGTGCTGGTGCAGGAGCGCGAGCGGCGCGCCGTAGTACGCGGCAGGGGACGCCGTCGACAGCGGCAGCTGCAGGAACGATGAGGACGACACCGCCGCCGCGGCCTTGGAGTTGGAGCCCCCGCTGGTGCTCCCAGCAGTTGCTCCGGCCCCGAGATTCCCGAAGCTCTGATCCATGGACGAAAAGGAAGGGTCGATGGATGGAACCCTAGCGATGGAGCGAAGCGAACAGAGCTCGCCGATCAGGAAGGAAAGGGGGCGTCCGGTCCTTGTACCTTCTCTCCCGGCCCTCTCACCACTAATGGCGGCGGCGGCGGCCGTGGAGCGTCCCCTCGCTCGCTCACAGTTGGAGGACGAGGAGGAGAGAGAGGCTAGGGGGAGGTGCGGCTAGATATTAATGGCAAGGAGGGGAGGAGGAAGGGAAAGGTCATTGCCGCTGCCCCTGTGTGGGGAGGATGGCCAGGCTTTGATCCCTTTTCTCGCGTCAAATCTCACTGGAGGGGGCTCCTCGTCCCCTCCGTCCTCCCTCCGAGCTGTATGCCGCCGTATCCGTACACGTACGTATGGGCGTATAAATGCATACTACACACTGCTCCTCCATGAGACCATGACCATGCAACTGTGAAAAAAATCTCGGTCCGGAATTTCTGAAATTTTCCGTTTACCATTCGGGTCCAAAATTTTTCATCTATCGTCTGAAATTTTCAAAATTCTAGAATTTGTGACCCCAAAGCCCCACCCAAATAATCCATGCTTCATTTTCTCTCATCTTCTTTTCTAGGTTCAAGTTGGTACCGCTGTAACACACTCACACGCTCCGGCCGTGTTGCTCATTGAATACATAATTGATAATATGTTTTATTTAGTTTTTTTCGTGTTAAAAGGTTTAGAAACGATCTATGTGTTTTTCTGAATAAAATGAGTTATTTTTGTCTAAATTTTATCCAAAATTTTATTTTTATCGCCGATAAATTTCCGATATATCCGATATTCCCGTTTTATCGGTGATCACCGAGGTTAAACAAACTGATATTAAACTTCCGTTCCGTCCATAGATGATAAATCTTTTCAAATGTATGTAGAAAACTATTAGGATTTTTAATATTAATATATTGTTGTTTGCTGTAAAAAATCATTGTTACCTTAAAAGAGCTCTTTGCTTTTTGCTTCAAATCTATCGAAACAAGTTTCATATCATTGTATATAAAATTTGAACAATTACGACGGTGTATTTAATTTGGTGCAAGCAAAGGTCGCAAGCAGGAAAGCAGCTCTAGTGCCGGTGTGCTGTACTAGTAGTACTCAGCCGCAAGCTACGGTCAGACCCTAGGGTTGTGCTGTACTAGTAGTACAGTGCACCCGTCCCGTTGCCATGACGTTAGTTGTGTATTTCGTCAGTGAATCTTTATATAATATTGATTGGTCGTTATTATATTTTCTATTCACTGTACCTTTATCTATAAGTTTATTTGACTTTGATCAAATTCTATAGAAAAAATTATTATAGTAATAACTTCTATGAATCCAAATAAATATAGTATCAAGACATATTTTTTGGCAGGGTCGCAAGCAGGCGCAGCTCTAGTGCCGGTGCGCTGTACTAGTAGTACTCAGCCGGCGGTGGGTCAGCGGCGGCCATGGCGGCGGGAGCTGCAGCACGCGACGAGTTCCTACGTTTTTTTTTATCGTCCTCGCGTGGGCGGCCGTTGTGTGTATGGCCCAAGTGAATCATATATAAAAATGATTGCGGACGGGCCATGGGCTATTCACTGACGCGGTGGAGGCACGCGGCCGGTGCGGCCCGTTTGCCTTTTGATCAAATTCTATAGCCGGGCCGGCCCGGCCGTAATAACTTCTATGCCCAAATAAATATAGTATCGCCCGTTGGACACCTATAGATATACCTACTCACTCCATCACCCATCCTAAATTAGTAGCTCGATATCAAATGACATTCGTCGTACATGTATTTAAGAAATTATAAGCAAGTTAACAATTAAACTTTTTAAAAGCAAGAATCAAACATTCAAACTAGCTAATTAATGAGGGGTAGGTTATGTTTTTTTGTACGTTGTCGTGTAGTATCCATCGTTGGCAATTCTGAGAAATTGTTTGAATGGAGATAAAAATGTTGCTAATATTTTCTACAGGTTTAGACAAAAACGTGAGAAAATTTGACTGGCAAGAATCCCACGGGCGTGACGGAGGGATTATATATATTTTAGTATGGGTGGTGATGGTTGTTTTATGGGCGTAGTAAACGGTTTACTCGAGGAATATGCATGCATAATATGATCGGTGTTACTAGTATTCGCCTTGTTAATTTGGCTGGATGAGCCAACCCGGCAACAATATGTTTTTTTTCTCTCACATCAAATCAGCATCGGCCGTAGGTCAGAATATTTTTCTCTCATAACAAATCAGCACCAGCCAGCCAGCACCGGTTTCCTTGCTGGTGCACTTTTTGCAAAGGGACACCGACTCTTGCTGTTGCCGTGTTGGAGTTTAGGATGGAGGGAGGGAGTGCCGGCCCCATTGGGGCTTGTGAATTGTTGCATCCGGGTCATGTCATTTGCCGGCCGGGAGTGACGAGCCGGGAGACCAGGACAAATCACAGGACGCACATACTCGCACATGTCGATCCAGTTGCATTGGTGTGTTGTGTGCCCTCCGTGAAACGCCCTGCACTCACACTGTGCATGTATGTGTGTTATATGTGCTCCTAGCACTCCCTCACCGGTTGCGTCGTCGTCCACTTTTCACCACTGGAATTATTCTGGGAACGGCCGGGCGAGACAAAGATGAAAAGATGGATTCTTGGGAAAGTAAAATGCTTGCCATACCCAGCCTTTTTTTTTTTTTCACCGTCCCATGTTATTCTTTATTTTTTGGCTGTGTACCTCCTCGGATGTAGAGGCCGGATGTTGTCATCCTTTATCTAAAAAAATGCTATTCTTTCTTTAACTTTCACCTTTAGTTTCGAATGTGAAATGAATAATGCCGCCTTCCTACTTTCTGTGCGAAAACAAATTTCTATGAGGATTTGTAACCCTCAGATAACTCTTTTGGTAGGATTTCAATTGTACATTTTGGAACTTTTATGCTTATTAGTGTAATTAAAATCTTGAGTGCAAACACATTTTTCTTCTCAAAGCAACAAAATTTAACTAGTGGGTGTTGATTTGTATATTTTTCAGGCTTTGGTTTCCAAGTAAATATCCTTCTTGTTTTTCCTTTAAAATTTCCATTCGTGACTTGTACAATAAATTACATATATGCATTTATAGTATTTTGTATATCATCATCATTTTTTCCCACAACTTTTCCTAGGAGGATACACAAGGACGTGTATGAAAAGTAAAACTTCTTGTCAATCCATATAATGTCAACTAATGTTATGGCAGTGGCACACATAGGAGAAGAGAATAAAGAGAAAATTGGAGCTTTAATTTCATTAACAATATACATTTCGTAGTACCAAGTGATGACCATGAATATTTCAATTCAACTTATATAATTTAACAAGTTTCTCATTTTGTATGAACTTCCCATGTTTAATATAGTGTTGTGTTATTGCTATTTTTAGAATTTATAACTTAGAGCATTGTTGGGGAGGGCGACCCTCGCCAAAGACCGGCAGCCCCGTGGACCCGTGCCAGCGGGCCAAGTCGCTTAAGTCTTGGTTAGCTCGGAGGGACGGTGAGGGGAACCTTGCGAAGGTACCCTCGCAGGGCCCCGACGCCGAGCCTAAGCCTAACCTCCACTAATTCCACCCGCTTGGGGACCATTGTTCGCTATCATCCACCCTGCAGTGTCGATCAGCAGGATGCGGCGTGCTTTGGAGCTCCGGGCATCGGACGTTCTACAAGTCGCGATCGAAGGTCGCGGCAGGAAGGAAAAGCAAGGAGGCGGGCTCCGGCGGCGGCGGGCGGCAGGGGAAAACCCTCCTGGGGCGGACCGGAGCCACATGTGTGTTTACCCATTTGCCCCGGGCGAGGATTGTGCGAGAATGCCCCTACGAGGGCCCGCTTGTCGGTGTGTGTTGGAGTGCGTACCTCGATGTAATGTGACCACCCGACCCCTCGGCTCCCTATAAATACCCGGTGCGGGCTCAGGAGTGGGGTCGGTTGGTGGCGTAATTTCTCGCCATTTAATCGAATACCGCTTTCCTACCCTCGCAAATTGTCCGTCGCACCGCCCACGAACCTCCGAACGCCCCCACCCCGGCAAAGCCGGTGAGGGTGAGGGCGAGCGGCTGCACTTCCCAGCGCTCTCTCTCTCCCCCCTCTGTTTCTCCTGTGGTAAACCCTCGCCCCTCCTCCCGCCACCTCCGGTAGCGAAGGCCAGAGGGGCAGGTGTGAACCCCACAAGCATATCCAAGAAACCTGGCCTCCAATAGACTTGGGATCCAACATGCTATTTCTATATTTAACTAACATTCAAGAAATCTAGCCTCCAATAGACTAGCTAGGGGAGCTTTTTTTTTTTTTGTTAGAATGGCCATTCTATCTTTAGACTCCATTTGGTATACCTCTACTTCACTACTGAAGTATAGCTTTTTATTTTACTTCGGCTCCATGAGCAACTCCACTTGTGGAGTTGATGTCATTTTGAAAAAAAAAAAGCATTCAGAAAAAATCTCATAGTAGATCTGGTAGAGGAATCTTGGAAAATTAACGAAGTGCCATATTTTTTAGCTTTATAATATATCTCCATCATTTCCGTTCCTTGGTGTACTGTTACAAAGATGAGAGCCCGTTTGGAGCAACTCCAAGGGACTTGCTATCCTCTATTGTATAACCCAACTAGCCAGAATCCCCACGCTTCGCGTGGGGGAGAGACCATGTGTATGGATTGACTGTTATGTTCATTCTTAGTTCTTATATTTTAAGCAACAGAGAAGTAATCTAGCACGGCTACTTCTTGGAGATCAGTTGACTGGGATAATACGTTGGCCTTTTTTTTTTTTTTTTTTTTTTGGAGATTAGTTGACTACTTGTCTCACCTTCGCACGCTATGAGCATAAAGCAGGTTCGCAGATCATAAAAGCCAAACAATAAAGAGTTTCAGAACCTGTCGATGCTTTTTTTTTTAACCAAGCAATCAATATTCAAGAAGGTGATTTGAAGAGATGATATAATTTAATTTAATGAATCCATGATATCTGAATGTAGTTCTCTGATAATTGCAGATTTTTATTAGCAGGAGGCGGATATAGGAATTTTGAGACGGTAAACCAATGCATATAACTGCGTCGATATCCTATTGCTTATGTACTGGATGGAAATATGCATACTGTGAGAGATGCGATGGCCGCTTGTTCGTGCGGCTGGTATGCCCCGCGTCCTTGGCAACGGGCGTATCTTGTCCACACTACGCCTTGGCGGGAGGCGGTCGCTGTCATGCAGGCTGCCACGACAGAGATGGCGCGCGTCGGTGAACATGACGGCGAGCGGAGCTAGCGCTGAGGCGACCAAAGCGGGGTCAATTGCATCGGGAGGGAGGAGAGATGCCGGAGGCAAAGGTTGCAGCAGCGGAGGAGGGCGCAGCGCGGCCGGGCGCGGCGGCGTGAACGGTGGCTTTGTGAAGCGGCTGTGACGGCGAAGCCAGCGCCGTAGGCGACCAAGGACGGCGTCGATTGTGTCGTGAGGAGAGATGGCAGAGGCAAGGGCTGCAGCAGCGGAGGAGGAAGCATAGCGGGCGGCGGCCAGCGAGTGGCGTGAGCGGTTGGCTGTGCGGCGGGCGCAGCGTAAGTGCGGAGGTGGAGATGAATCACGCGTGCGGAGGGGGCGAGGAAGAGGAGGCCCTGTACGGGTCTTTCTAGATGTCAAGACGCGCGTGGGACGGTGGCTGAAGGGGGAGACCAAGATCGGACGGCCATGATGTAGTCACTGTTGATCTACAGTAGTTTTTTAAGAGGAATGTACTGTTGAACTACTGTGCCCGAGCTTCCTCAGGATTAAAGAAGTTATATAGATTTAACAAATTTAGTGTAAAATAGACCTCCAACAGATTGTCTATCTTGTTTTCTAAAAGTAGCCATATGCTAAGTGTGTTTAGCACACCAACTTTCTCTCCAAATTCCACTATGCAAAAAGAAGATTTCCCATCACATCAAAATACGGCACATTTATCGAGTACGAAATGTAGGTAAAAATAAACTAATTACACAGTTTAGATGTACATTGAGAGCGATTTTTTGAGCCTAGTTACGCCATGGTAGGATAATATTTACCACTAACAAACGAAACGTGCTACAGTGTTCGATGTGACATTCCTCCAAAATTTTGCACCAAATTTTGGGATCTAAACACACCCCTTGATTCTCCCATGGCATATAAAACGCAAACGCGGCTCACTAGCCAAATCGGTCCACGTCCATCCTTGACCATGCCAACCCTAAGCATGCCGGTGCTTTTTTGCTGGTGCATGCGCCACTGACGAATGGGGCCATGCCATCCCACAGGCGTTGCACAGGCGGGATTGAATATGAAGAATGTCAATTTTTACTAGTCTGTTGGACAGTTTTTTTTTGGGTGAAGTTTGTTTTAGTAAACAGCTAAATCAGTAAATTTAGAAACTTCTTTTTTGGGTGAAGTTTGTTTTAGCAAACAGCTAAATCAGCAAATTTAGAAACTTTTTTTAGCAAATCTCTTGGAGTTTTAATGCCGGTCCTTCTGGCCATACCCATACCATGCATCATAGCAGCCGTCTAGACAATTGATGATTGATCAGAGGTCAATTGAGCTACTCCCTCCGTCCCATTGAGTTTGTCACCCCGGTTTCCGTGCCATCTTGTTCGATGGTTCGTCTTATTCAAAATTTTTACACAAATATAATTTATTTTATTATGACTTATTTTATCAATAAAGATACTTGAATATTGATTAATTTATTTTATTATTTACATAAATATTTTGAATAAGACGGATGGTTAAACATGAAGTTCAAAAGTAAAAACGACAAACTCCATTGGACGAGGAGGGAGTAGGGCCGTAGGAGCTGAATCTGGTCATCACTACACCTAGTGACCTGACATATACTTGTATGCACTGGGGCTGTGTTTAGTTCACCAAAAGTTTGGACACGACCATCCTAACTTTCTGTCACATCAAATCATTAAATGTAGCAAAAGAGGCGTATGTATGGAGCATGAAATGTAGGTAAACAAAACAACTAATTACACGGTTTAGATATACGTCGCGGAGGCGAATCTTTTGAGCCTAATTAACTCATGGTTGGACAATATTTACCACGTACAAAATAAAAATGCTTCAGTGTTTTTATCTTCACTTTTCAGTCACTTTTTAGCACAGCGCATCTCAAAAAATCGGGACTTCCTTTTGTTGGCCGCGTCAAGAAACTATACTAGTGTACGGAGTAGTAGCCAACTATATGCTCCCTCCACTTCGGAAAAAAAACTATATGCTCCCTCCGCCCCAAAAAAGAGACCTTTTTGCTTCCCAAGAAACAACTGCCGGCAATTATATATTAAAATATATAAATTGTTATGCTAAATAATTAGTATCATTGGAAAGGTCTTTAAGTCTAATTTTTTAAAATTTATTTAGAGACATAGATGTTGCGTATATTTTGTACAAATCGAGTTAAACTTGTGGCACGAAAACTCAAACGTCCCTTTTTTTTTGGGACCGAGGGTGTATATAGGTCCCATAAACAAAGCACATTCATTACCAATGTCAAATCACAAATGCAACAACTTAGCAAGATATGGTACGGTAATCCTTCCCTCGCGTGATCCCATCCGCTCAGAAAGTGTTACATGCACCCGAAAAGTTCCTAAACTTTTCTCCCGATACAAACGTCAATCATATAAATCATATAAAACACAGCTGGCATATATAACAGGGAAAAAAATCTTCACAATATATACATGGTACTAATATATATTATGAGCAGAAAAGAAAGCATCAGGCCGATGTAAGAATAATTGTTTGTGAGAGCACGGAGACCACATTTCTATGGGACAATTGCTTAACTAAATGGATAAACCAAATAAGTCAAAACGACTTATTATAATTTAGAACGGAGAGAGTACGACGGTACAACACTATAAATATTGAAAGAAATGTTGTTAAATGTTTTTAAAATGGTGATTGAAAGCTGAGGGGAGAAAGAATGTAAGCCTCCCATTTTTGCTTTCATCAGCATATAAAAAAAGGAGTTCTGTCATGAACAGGGATTGGGCCAGCCCGAGATGGGCTAAGCGGACCTTTGGCGTGGTCGCGTCCGGCCCAAGGGGGGGGGGCGGCCGTGGCAGGGGCGGCGCCCCTGCCGCCGCCGCCGCCTCCCTCCCCTCCGTGTCCAACTCTGCGCCGTCTTCAAGTTAGGATTATCTTAGGTTTTTGGTGTGTAAAGGGAATATTTCAATCTATAAGGAACGCCCTTATTAGGAAATAAATAAATATTGCTCGTAAAAGGTATTCCAATCATATAAGGAAACCTTATAGAGAGATTGCTTAGATTACAAGTCCCACTAGCCGGGCTATATAAGCGAGAGGCATGTAATCTCTTGGGGATAAGCAAGCAATAAAAATAGTTCCTATCTATCTCGCTTAAGCTCTCACCGCCGCCACCTCCCTCCACAAGCGCCGCCGCCCTCGCCCGCCAAGCTGCCCGCCGGGCGCCCGCGCCGCTTGCCCACACGCCCGCCCAGCGCCATCACCGCCGGCGCCGCCGCTTCTCCTCCCCCTCCACCACGGCCCCTCCACTACCGCCGCTGCTACCGCCCGCCGCCGTCGCCGTCGTCGGGAAACTGCAGCTCCCCACGCCACCTTCTCCGCTCCAACGGCCGGCGATCACGTGTCAATTCGGCCCAATCTAGCGGTCTCTCGACAAGTTCGCACGGCCATGGTTTGCCTTTACTACACTACAATAAAATATTGGGATTTAGCATGTTCATCAAACTTGTCATTTCGAGCATCGGTTATATGAGTGGATGCTGTAAACCCGACCACGATGGATATGGCATTTTTAAAATATACTCCCTCCGTCCCATTGAGGTTGTCACCACGTATTACGTGCCATCTTGTTCGATGATTCGTCTTATTCAAATTTTTACATAAATATAATTTATTTTATTATGACTTATTTTATCAATAAAGGTACTTAAATATTGATTAATTTATTTTATTATTTACATAAATATTTTGAATAAGACGGATAGTCAAAGCGTGAAGTTTAAAAATCAAAAAACGTCAAACTCCATGGTACGGAGGAGTAAGGACTAAATTGAAAGGGACGGGTTTCACCATTATTGTATTGGGTGCCGACCGTACTTTTTCGGTCATAGAAGCTATATATGTCGGCATGCATATATTAAAGCTGTTCTACCAAGCGTTTTTAAAGCAGGTCAACTTTATTTACAATATGGTGGGGTTAAACATTAGGTCATTCCTACTTCCTTGGAGAATCAAAACATATTAAGTTTGACAAAACTTATACAATAAATTAATAACATTTGTCGGGGACCAAAATCAAGGTACCCCAACTCAGCGATAATCCGGGCGTGAGCCCAACGGCGGCGGGCCCAGCCCACGTTCGACCTCGCGAGCACGAGGCTCGACCACGTGCAAACTCCCCCTCGAAGCGGCTCGGAGCCCGCGGGCCAGCTCCGCCTCGAACGGCTCCGAGCCTGCGAGCTGGTTCCGCCTCGTGCGAGCTCGGAGGCGAGCGACCAAATCCGTCTCGAGCGAGCTCCGGGCCGCGCCTCTCGGCTCGCTAGGGCACGGGCTCCGGACCGCCCGGCTCGACCAGAGGCTCGCGGTCCCACCAAGGGACGTCGCCCGAGCTCTTGCGAAGGTTTCCGGGCCCACCACCGAGCTCTGCGGTCTCGAAAAGCCAAGCGGTCAATCTCCGCCACAAGCGATCTCAAGAGCTCGCGTCGCTGCAAGTGTCGGAGTTACCATCACGCCTACCTCGACGAAGGGTCAGGGAAAGTCCAACCTACAACTCCCTGGACAGAAATACTCGAGCACCGTAGCTATGCGGCACTGCCCATAGCTCCAGGCCGCCGCCCGCTGACTGCAGACGCGACGTCTCGATCGGGATGCCAAGCTCGCATCCCGCCAACCGCTAAACGACAAAGGCAATGATGCCCTCTGCGAGGCGTGCGCCTGGCCAGCCGCCCGCACGCCTTCGCTGCACTCCGTCAGAGCCGCCTGTTGCCATCTAGGTCAGCGAGGACTGCAGGCGCAGGCGGCAGAACGCATGCCCATTTGATCAACGATGGGACATTACCTTGCCCCAGATACTCGATTACGGTGTCATCGAGGCGCGCCGGCCTACCGTCATAGGAGGGGTAGCTCGCAGAGCTCGTCAGAGCACGCGCGAGTTCGCCAGCAACGGGATTCCCGCTCCTGACCAAGCAGGCCTACGAAGAAGCATGGCTATGACAAAGACTAGAGTAGCTCGCTAGCCACGGCACGCGCACGCCTCCCCCTTCTTTGTATTCTTTCTCTTCTCCCCTTCATCCGGTGGCCCCTCCTGTACACCCCTTGCAACTATAAAAGGGACCCCTTGGCCACCGGAAGGAGGCAAGCGAGATCAAGCAATCTTAGCCTTCAACACACACACCACGCATGATATTGGCACTTGCCTCAATCATAGAGACTTGGGAGCTCGCTCCCTCTCTTGATTTGCTTGTAGCCACCCCTCCACGAGCACCCGAGCTCGGATTAGTCACCCGATTGGACTAGGGCACCGATTTGCCCGAACCAAGATATGCTGGCGTGTCTTGTCCCTTGAGCTAAGCCATCTTAGCCCCACACGAGGCACTTTCGGATCAACGTGGACCGTGGTTTAGAACCCACGGCCGGTTGGCGCGCCGGTAGGGGCAGCACTCATGTGGCGGCGGTGACCCGCCGATGGCTCCAACCATCGCGTCTCGCCGGCGCCGGAGCACCGATGCTCTTCGGGGACGTTGGCCTTCGCCGGTACCGCCCCGAGGAGTCCCTCGTTGGGACCACCTTCCCTCGGCCTGGTGCGCGAGGTGGCGGCACCCGGCTAGTGCGGACGCCGCCGACTCCGTGTTGGCACGCTTCGGGCCGGGATTCGACTTCCACGCCGCCGAGTCCCGTCCGTGCCGCGGTGGATCACTTCTTCGCCGCCATTTCCACCGCTCCCGCATATATATCCTAGGCCCCGACCCGACCCAGGGATCTCTTCCGCGGCGTCACCTTCTCCGTCGCCAATGTCGCCCCTGCAGATCGCAGGCGGGGGCACTTGTCTTGCCAGAGTTCATGGCGTCTTACGCCAAGATGTACCCCGACGGGCAGCCCGATCTACCGGCGTCTCCCGGCGGCGAGCTTCGAGGCGACGACGCCGGGGGCTCGAGGCGGCCATGGGCAGCAAGCCTGGTGGACGTGGACCCCACTCGGCGATGCAGCCGGCGTGTGGCGTCTCCGACGGTCACGTGGATATCGACAACGGCGGCGGCACCCCGGCCGCGGCCCGAGCACTCCAGGTATTTGGGCGCCGACGCGCCCAAAGACGCCAGCGCCCAAAGTGGGTCGACGCCCGGATCCAGAGCTCGACGAGTACCGGTCGGCGACATCGGCGGGAGAGGGCGCGCTCCGAGAAGAGGAGGCCCACCTCCGAGCTCGAGAGCGGGTCCGACGTCCGCCGACGCATCATCGGCGACGAGGGCGGCGAACTTCCGCCACCCTTTGGTCGGGCATCCCGCAACCACCGTAGCGCATCCTTGCTCCTGCGCCGTTGCGAGCCCGAGACCCCCCGAGGCGAAGAGGATCCACCGCGCCTGAAGACGCTCTTGGAGGGCAAGGAAGAGTCCTCAAACCGAGGGCCATCCCGCGATGACGCCCCACACGTCCGATGCGCGCCGACGAGTGGGCGAGAACCGCGACGCTGGACACGCTCACCGCCGGGACGGTGGGCGAGCCCAGACGCAGGAAGCCGGACGCCCGGCGACGCGACCGCCACGACGACGATCGACGCCGTGGCGACCCGTCCCGCCCGCTCCTACAGCAAGAGGCGCGGAGGTCGCCACGACAGCCAAGAGGACCAAAGTTGGAGCCCGACCCCGGAAGGAGGTGGCCCGGGGTGTTGGACCTCGGGTCCACGACGCCCGTTCCTCGCGCTCCCGAGCACCGACCTCCGTGCAAAAGTACAATGGGGAGACGGACCCCAGCGTGTGGCTTGAGGACTACCACCTTTTGCCGCCACGCAGGGGGCGAAAGCGACCTCTTCATCATCCGCAACCTCAATTTGTACCTCGCAGACTCGGCTCACTCGTGGCTGGAGCACCGCCCGTGGGCGGATCAACGGTATTTGGCATAACCTCAGGGACATCTTCGTTGGCAACTTCTAGGGCACCTACACGGGCCCGGCAACACGTGGGACCTCCGCGGCCGTAAGCAAAGAAGAGCGAGCTTGTGTGACTACATCCGACGCTTCTCCAAGCTCGCAACGAGCTCACCGACGCCACGGACGCGGAGATCATCATGGCGTTCACCTTCGACACCACTGCGAGACCCTCATCCGTGAGCTCGGTGAGCGTGGTCTTCGAGGAGGCCCGTCAGCGTCTGAGTCCGGCGCGCGGCAAAAGCTCACTCGTCGCGAGGTCCTCTTCACGAGCCGGCCACTACGTCATTCCTCAAGTGGTCGGGTGCGGCCATCACCTTCGACAAGTCCGACCACCCCGTGCACATCCCGCAGCCGGGGAAGGTTCCCGCCGTCGTCGATCGATTGTTGGCACCAAGCGCCTCACCAAGGTGCTGATGGATGGAGGAAGCGGCCTGTTGGTATTTGATAAGCCCACAGAAATATTTATAATTTGTATAATCCGTAGCGAGCGAACGGATACCGGTGAGCACTTCACCGAGAGAGGGGTTTTAAATATCGAATCCAGTGGAGGGGAGGATGGTGTGAGAGTGGTCGAGGCATATAACTAAATCCCCGAGTAGCAATCAAGGATTTGAGAGGATAAAGAGGTAAAGGAGATTCCTATGGTTGTCTAGTTCCTATCCTTGTAAGCTATGTTGATATTGTCTTATGGGGACATGATTCAAGGGAAAAGACATTAGGCAAAGAATGTCAACCCCAAGCCAAAGGTCCTGCTAGGCCTATCCAACGGGAGGTGGAATACAAAGAATTAACGAGGCTATAAGTCACCCCCGTTAGTTACCACACTCGGAAGGTAGGGTGCATCCACAAGCAACCTTGGTCTAAGCACCACGCCTAAACCTACAGCTACTCCTCTAATCTATAGGGTCCTATAGATTAAAGTACTCAAACAAGAGTTGTGAACAATAAGAACAATAAGAACAATGTTACTTACTCAAATAAGAAGTTGATCCGCCATAGAAGTCTCGAAGCAAGCCCCAATGGGACTTGATCACGGAGGTGCAAGATGTAGAGGAGTCACCGACAAGTCCGGCGCTTCCTCAGCGGCTCTTCCCTTCACCCACGCTCTAGATCTCTAAACAAGACTAGATCTAGTTTCTCTCATGGGAAACTACAAATCTAATCTCTCAACTTGACGCTTGCTCTTCAACTCAACTCTAGGGCTTCTAGTTCTACATGGTGTTCTAGTTCTGGAGTTCGGAACTAGAGAGGAGTGGTCGGGGCCTCACTGTTGAGTAATGAGTTGAATGAATTAGGGTTTCACCCAGGGGTCAGGGGGTCTTTTATATAGCCCCGAGGGATGCACCATAGCCCTTGGATCAAACCAACCTTGGGCAACGGCGTAGATTGAACCTCAATGGCGGTTACAAACCGACCTACTGGCGGGATGGATTCGGGGTCTAACTCCTGGCGGCCGCCAGGCCATCATGGAGTTTGGGCTTCAACTTTTGTGGGTACATAGATCTCGTCGATAGCTTTCCAATGACTGGTATTTTGCCGAAACGGAGTCAGGATGAGGAAGTTATGACCATTTTAGTGGACTCGCTCCCATGGTGATATCTTTTGATTACGGACTCGAATATAGCGAACAATATATATCCGTCTCGATCGTCTCGATGAGCTCTTTGCAAAGGTGCTATCTTGAAATATGTTTGGAACATGTTTATGCTTCATATGTCTTGTAAACTCTAGGTTTTTTACGTTTTAATCCCGAAAATATATAAATCAACAAAATTTGTGGAATTTTGTCAAGAAAAGCCCCTAGTCTATGTGATTATTCATTTTATGCTCTTATTTCATGTTTAGTTGACTATTAATATTATTCTATAACAGGTGTCAACAAGCTCCCCAAGCTTACCCTTTGCTAGTCCCTAGCAAAGCCAAACTTAACAATGGATCGGGAGTTTGCCGCAACGCCACGCCTCAAAAGTACACATGCTTTCAAACAAAATTTCTCCTCCGGATTAGAATAAACCTTTTTAACTTTCAACTTACCCATATTACCTTTAACCATGGAGCTTATAGCCTTTTCTTGGGATCTTGGGCAATTGAAAGATAGAACAATCAAGTCAAGCACCATGTCTCAAACTCTTTGTTCAACTATCATTAGGAGTTTTTGCAAGTTTTCAAAATAAAAATCAAAGTTCCTTTTAGTATGACCCTTTTTAAGTCTCTCATTTGTGGTATTGGTGGATCCTCACTAAGGCAATAAGGTTGTTTTGCCTTTATCTCATAATATGTGGTATTTTTGAAATAAGGCAGTAGGACACTATGCCTTCTTCTCTCTCACCCTATATCTAAGGCTTATATCTAGAGCTCTAGGTGGGAGAAACCTAAATCTACTTACTAAGCATATATTGTAATTTCAAGCAATGGATCTAAAGTCACGAGTCATACTTTGGTCAGGTGATGCATGTGTATGGAATATGGTGGTAGGTGAATAATGAGGTGAATGCAATGAGGGGAAAGCCTAATTCTACTTTTGCTCCTTGAGGAATCATCTATCTTGGAAACGGACTATTTGAGAGAACCTTGGGTTGTATACTCTTTTTCTTTCTTTTCTCATTTTTTTTCTTTTCTCTCTTTTTTTTCATGGAGAGGCGGGCATCTAAGTACCCATTGTTTTCATATCGGACACTTGTCCATTTTTTTAACTCTCCTTTATTCTCTTTCTCTCTCTCTCTCTCTCTTTTAGTACAACCCAAGTCTCTTTTTGCAATAAACTTTTGAGAGATAAATAAGAGTAACAGAGCTTTGTAAGATGTTGGCTGAAGGGATGGATGGGTGTAGGGAATATTTTTGGTTGCTCTATCCTAGGATAGGAGTAGAACAATTTTTTTCATGGATATATATGGTGGTGTAGTGGTGGATGCGTACTTCAGTGAAAATAGCATATGAATGAATAGAGTCTAGTGGAGTGGAGTGGAATGAAATGAGGTGGAGTGTACATGATCAGCATGACAAGTTTCTAAGGGTCGACAAAGATTGAACAAACTCAATGCAAAGCAAGCGGTACCTATATATATGTCAAAAGATTTTCTAATCTATGGAGCATGTATATATGGTCGTGGTAGGAGTTTCAACACTCTGTCATACGAGGAACTTATCATGTGTATTTTAATGATTTTCAAAAGATAAATCTCCAGAAATCTAGCATCACTAGGAGTAAGATAAACAAGATAGCTCAAACTTTCATATATCATATCCGTCAATCACCTAGACTTTAGAGCAAGCATTTGCTACACACACAGGTTTCAGTGTTGAGCAAATTTCAAGTCAAAGCAGGTTTGTATTAAAGGCTCGAGAGAAATTAAGCTTGAAAGCTAGGCACTGAAAAGGAATTACGGCGGAGCAACTATTCATCATCTCCATGCCTTTTATTTATTTTAGAGTTCATTTTATCTTGCGGAAAAACAACTTCTTGTACACTCTCTATATTTATTTATTCCCAAACCTAATGATCACACTCTACTAAAGACTCTTTAAAAGACTATAAAGACTAGACTCTTAGCAAACTAAACAAACCAAAATATTAGCTAATAGTAATAACATAGTAGAGATACTTATCGTGATAACCGGGGTGCTCTCCCCAAGCTAGATTGAAGTGTCGGGTTTCTTGTGGAAGTTGAGGTAGACGGTGACGAGGGTATCGCCCTATCATGTCTCTCTCCCTTGAATCCCTTGAACTCAAATAGACAACAAAGCTTTTTGTGGAGCGTAGTAGGCGTTAGTGGCTGGCCACATAGGCCTCATGTGTCTAGAGATTTTCAGATGGATCATGATTATTTTAAATAGAACTTCAAAGAAGATTTCTCTTACGGATCTTTTTAGAGTTTTATATATTTATATGCATGCAAAGAACTATGATGCAAATACAACTAGATGAATGCATATTTATTTTAATGCCACCACGGTGTGTGTATTCTTGTGGGTTATTACATGCCACAAAATTATGCACATGGGGCTTAGATTTTAATTTTATGTCTTTCTATGCAATGCTAATGCGTAAATGTAAATATGCTAAAGGAAAATGATTATGCAATGCAAGGAAATAAATATACTATGCATTAAATATGGATAACTACCGATCTTACCTTCCGACGAGGGTTCAGTGTTTTAAGTCCTTGAACAAGACTTCTTACCTTACTCACTTCTCAAGTGCATTATCGGATCTTGGCGGTTGCGTCTCTTGAGATTGTGATTTTTAAGATGGCATCACCCTTGTTCTTTGTTGGTCCCTGTGGTTTGAAGTGAAGCTTTTAACAGTGGAAGTGGGCAACATCTTGTTTAGTGTGCATACTTTGTGGGTTTAGGACATTCTTGTAGAAATTTTTGGGGAGTGACGGACTCCTCCACATTTTGCTCGAAGTGTGTCCCGCTTGCAAAGACAAGATAGAGATCAAGTGCATGGGCCCTATTGGTGGGGAAACACCAACAGAACCAAAACTTTATTCATTCTTCTCTAACCTTAGGCACATTAAACAACATAGAGTTAATGTTTATTTGTTTCCTTCATTTATGATGAGGGTGATAAGATCGGGGAGATTGAGCATCAACGGTTTAATAACTATCTTCGGAGCAGGGATTTGCAACATCTTAGCTTAGATGATTGGGGACTATGAGATCAAGAGAGTGGTGTTTAGGAACAATTAAAGAACTAAACATGTAGAGTTAAGCAAGATGGATATGGTTATGTTATAACTCCAACAAGCTTGATTCTTTATTTATGAACATGCCAAAATGAGGAAAAGCTTAGTTAATGATAACTCTAGGGCTTCTAGTTCTACATGGTGTTCTAGTTCTAGTTACGGAACTAGAGAGGAGTGGTCAGGGCCTCAGCCTGTTGAGTAATGAGTTGAATGAATTAGGGTTTCACCCAGGGGTCAGGGGGTCTTTTATATAGCCCCGAGGGATGCACCACAGCCCTTGGATCAAACTGACCTTGGGAAATGGCGTAGATTGAACCTCAATGGCGGTTACAAACCGACCTACGAAGCGGGATGGATTCGGACTCTAACTCCTGGCGGCCGCCATGGATGGGCCTGGCGGCTGCCAGGCCATCATGGAGTTTAGGCTTCAACTTTTGTGGGTGCGTAGATCTCGTCGATAGCTTTCCAATGACTGGTATTTTCTTGGAAACGGAGTCCGGATGAGGAAGTTATGGCCATTTTAGTGGACTCGCTCATGGTGATATCTTTTGATTACGGACTCTGAATATAGCGAACAATATATCCGTTTCGACCGTCTCGACGAGCTCTTTGCAATGGTGCTATCTTGGAATATGTTTGGAACATGTTTATGCTTCATATGTCTTGTAAACTCTAGGCTTTTCCCCTGTTTAATCCCCTCGAAAATATATAAATCAACAAAACTTGTGGAATTACATTCAAGTAAAGCCCCTAGTTTATGTGATTATTCATTTTATGCCCTTATTTCATGTTTAGTTGACTATTAATATTATGCTATAACAGGTGTCAACACGGCCTCAACCTCCTCTACGTAGACACCCTCGATGCCCTCGGCATCCCGCGAGCTCGGCCGACCATCTTGGGATCCCATCCACGGGGTCGTCCGAGGAAGCAGCGGTCCTTCGGGCGCATCGACCTCCCCTGTCACCTTCGGCACCCCGAGCAACTTCCGCGAAGGAGGTGCTCACCTTCAGGTGCTCCCCCTCGGGAGCACGTACCACGCTAGCGTTGGGCGGCCGAAGCACATGGAAGTTCATGGCCGTGTCCAACTACACATACCTCAAGCTCAAGATCCCGGGGCCAAAGGGCGTGATCACCGTCAACTCCACCTTCGAGCGCACGTTCCACTATGACAACGAGTCCGTAAAGACACCGACGCCATCATCGAAGTTCGAGAAGCTCATCCCGAGATGCTCACATGGGTCCTTGGAGGACTCCAACGAGGTCAAGATGGCCACGAGCTCATCCGGGCGAGCTCGTGAGGCCGGCGGGCACCTTCGAGCCGCCAACGGGGACGCCAAGGCGCCGAGGTGGGCGAGGAGGGGCGCACCGTTCGTATCGGTGCCTAGCTCTCTCCAGAATAGGAAAGCGAGCTCGTCGACTTCCTCCGCGTGAACCTCGACGTGTTCGCGTGGAAACCCTCAGACATGCCCGGCATACCGAGGGAAGTCGCCGAGCACTCCTTGAATATCAAGCCCGGCTCGGGCGGTGAAGCGGCGGCTCCGACGCCGACAACGGCAGGCGGTGCAATCGCCGAGGAGATAGATAAGCTTTTAGCGACCGGCTTTATCAAGGAGGTGTATCATCCCGAGTGGATAGCCAACCCCGTACTAGTTACGAAGAAGAATTGGAAATGGAGAATGTTGATTACACGAGTCTCAACAAGGCATGCCCAAAGGATCCCTTTCCTTTGCCGCGCATCGACCAAATCGTTGATTCCACCTCCGGGTGCGAAACGCGCTGTTTTCTTGACGCTTACTCCGGCTACCACCAGATCGCGATGAACGAGCTCGATCAGCTCGCCACTTCCTTTATCACTCCGTTTGGCGCATTTTGCTACAAGACTATGCCCTTCGGTGCGAAAAATGCCGGTGCCACCTTCGAGAGGTGCATGCGTAAGGTCTTCAAAAGAGCTCCTCGAAAGCTCGTCGAAGCGTCGTCGATGACATCGTGAGTCAAGACAAAACGCACGGCGAGCTCGTTCCCGACCTCGAGCAAGTCTTCGGCAAACTCCGCGAGTTTCGGGTCAAACTCAACCCCAGAAGTGTGTTTTGGGGTCCCAATGGGGAAGCTGCTTGGGTTTGTCGTGTTCGAACGTGGCATCGAGGCTAACCCCAAAAAAATTGCTGCTATCAAAAACATGGGGCCCATCAAAAATGTGAAAGGCGCTGGCGGCTCGCTGGATGCCTTGCCGCTCTTAGCCGGTTCATCGCGCGGCTCGAGAGCGAAGTCTTTTCGCTATACAAGCTCTTGAAGAAATCGAACGCTTTGTGCGGACCGACGAGGCCCGCATCGCTTCTCGATTCTCTGAAGGAGCTCTTGGCCAACCCGCCCGTGCTAACCGCACCGACTCCAGACGAGCCCATGCTGCTTTACATCACGACGACTTCGCAGGTCGTGAGCTCGGTACTCGTGGTTGAGCGCGAAGAGGAGGGACACGCACTCCGCGTGCAATGTCCCGTCTATTTCATCAGTGAGGTCCTCTCTGTCACCAAGACCCGGTACTCGCAGATTCAGAAGCTCACGTATGCCCTGCTGATCACACGGCGTAAGCTCGCCACCATCGACGCGCGCGCATCCGGTCACCGTCGTCTCAAGTACCCGCTGGCGAGGTCATCCGCAGCCCCGAGGCCACGGGGACGACGCCAAGTGGGCAATCAAGCTGATGGGGCCGACATCTTGTATGCGACAAGAGAGGCCATCAAGTCCCAAGTCCTCCCGACTTTGTCGCCGAGTGAACCGAGACTTAGCTATCCCCCCGGAGACAACGAGGAGTATCGGGTCCTGCGCGCCCGACGGCCGGTGGCAAAGAAGTGGGGCGTGAGGGCTGGGCTGGTCTTTGTCTCCCCTGCGCAACATGCGCATCGCGATACTCGATCCACCTTCATTTCCCCGCGCCCAACAACGTCACCAATACGAGGCGGGTGAACGGACTACGCATCGCGATCGAGCTCGGCATCGGCGGCTGCTCGGTCGGGCGACTCGAGCTCGTCGCCAACCGGTCATGAATGAGGTCAACTCGCCTCAACCCGAAGATGATCACGCTTCGCCGAAGGTGCATGATCCCGAGGAACAGTTCCATGGTCTCGAGCTCAATCATCTCCCGACGATTAGAAGCGGAGATGCCGATACCCTCGCCGGCTTCGCGCCGGTCGGAAGCAAGTGCCTCCCGGGCTATTCGCCCCGACCGGCGCTCACCCCGATCGACTCAAGGGTGAGACACCGCAAAAGAGCTCAAGTTCGCACGACGACCCGGCTAAGGCCCCCCTTCATACCGCCGATCCCATGGCGACGCGAGCTCGACCTCCCCCGCGAGATCGGGCTCCGCAATGGAGGTCGACATGGTCGAGGCGGGAGTTCTTGCCATCCTAGAACCGAGAGGTCCCCAAGCTCGATTGGCGGATTCCTATCTCGCAATGGCTCAAAGAAGGCAAATTGCCCCGGGCAAAGAAGAAGCCGTCACATCGCTTGCGCGCCAAGTCCTTCGCCCTCATCGAAGACGAGCTCTCTACAGCGTAGCGCCTGGGATCCTCGGTGGCGCATCACATTCGAGTAGGGTGAGGAACTCGTGAAGGAGATCCATCTGCCGAGTCTCTTGGCGGGCACCACAAGGCCCCCGCGAGCTCGGTGGGAAAGGCTTTCGGCAAAGCTTTCATCGCCAACGGCCATCGCCGACACCAACAAGGTTGTGCGCCATTGTGAGGGATGCCAATTTTTTCGCTCGTCGACACACCTCCGGCGCAAGCCCTCCATACTATCGATCGATCACGGCCCTTTGCGATGCGGGGTCTCGACATGGTGGGGCCTTTCAGAGGTTTCGGGGGCTACACCCACCTTTCGTCGCCATCGACAAGTTCACCAAGTGGATCGAGGTCATGCCCATCACGCGAACCCGGTCCGAGGAGACGGTCAAGTTCTTTCACCGGCATCATCCATCGGTTTGGGGTCCCGAACTCCATCATCACCGACAACGGCACCAACTTCACGGGGAGAAGTTCCTCGACTCGCGCCCACGACAACGGCATCCAAGTGGATTGGGCGGCGGCCAGCCACCCCAAGACCAACGGGCGGTCGAGCGAGCTAACGGAATGATCTGCGGGGCCTGGCCGCGCATCTTCAAGCGGCTCGACAAGTACGGCGGGTGGCTTGCCGAGCTCCCCGCCATCGTATGGAGCCTAAGGACTACACCGAGCAGGGCCACCGAACACATGCCTTTCTTCCTCGTCTTCGGATCCGAGGCCATGCTGCCCACCGACCTCGAGTATGGTGTGCCCGAGTTCACGCAGCACAACGACGACGGCAACCAAGCATCGCCGAGGACGCGATGGACCAGCTCGATGAGGCCCGTGACGTCGCACTCCTCAACTTCGGCCAAGTATCCGCGGTCACTTCACCGCTACCACGATCGCCACGTGGGAGGTCGGCGTTCAAAGATCGGCGACCTAGTACTCTGGCGAGTTCAGAGCACAAAGGACCGCCACAAGCTCTCGGCTCCGTGGGAAGGCCCTTCACCATCGACCAAGTCCTGCGACCGGGCTCGTACAAGATCAAGGATGCTAGGGGCCGGGTTCTCACCAATGCCTGGACATCGAACAACTACGTCACTTTTACCCTTGATTTTACTTTGTATATCATCACCATGAGTTTGAATAAGAGCACTTCTCGATTCGATGCAAAGTCTGTGCAAGCATTCGAACCCTTCTTTCCTTTCGGTAAGAGCAACGGCCGCCCTCCCTTTAGCGAGGCCAGCCCTTGCTCGGGGAGGGGCTACAGAGAGAGGGGGGAGCACACCCCACGTTTTCACGAGCTCTCTTTTTCACAAATAACAATCTCGAAGCTCGAGCCACGCTTTGTGAGCTCGTCGAGTCGCGTCCAATCTACTTGAACCTCGTTCGCTTTCTCTTTTCTCGACTTGCGCTAGTTGCCGGTTAGTTAAGTTCGAGATCGCCCGTAAAAGGCATGGCGTGATTGCCCATCGACCTCCCACGGCTCCAAGGCCGAGGAACGGCCCGCCATTCGTTCTACCAAAGCACGAGCTCGAATTTAAACGACTTGGCAAAACACACAAGGATAAAAAGAGAATGACTCCTTTATAGCTTAAACGAACTGAGTTATATTTACACATGCCCCGGCCTCGGGGACTTTAAAGTTTGTACAAATAAAGGAGGCCACGCCTCGACCTACTGATCCTATTCCTCACAGGCACTTCCTCCTCCTCAGCAGGTTCCGCGGCTTCCTCGTCGGCAGGCCCCTCAAAGAACCCGAGCTCCTCCCGCGAGGTCGAAGAGCTCGCCCGCCGACTTCCTCGGCGTTGGTCGCAGTGACCTCCCATTGAGGTTCGGGGGCGATCTTCGGTCCGCCAGCCTTTGCCCACGGTGATCGTGTCAAAAAGGAGGGATAGTGCGCGAGCACCACCCCATTACCTTTCGTACAACCCGCTGGGCCATCTCTCTCACCCTTTGCGGGGACGAGAAGGACTCGTCAGGCCGGCTCGCTGCCGGCGCTAACGCCAAACGCGTCGCGACACGGCATGGGCGTCGAGGGCGAGGTTGTCCCGACCCGCCTCTGGACCGCCGCGTCGGCCTCGACCTCCTCCCGGCTTTCGAAGGGCCTCGAGCTCGCGGCGCTGGGCTTTTAGCCTCTTGTCCTTCCCTGCGGTCACGAGCACCTCGCCGCAATCGGTCGTCCTTGGCACGCAATTCGCGGCGTACTGCTGCGGAGAGAGGTATCCGGGCTATCAAAGTCGCGGCCGCTTGTCTGCGGCTTCGGTCCGGGCCCGGCGCCTTCTCCTTCTCGGCGCAACCAAGAAACAAAATCGATCGTGAGTTTTTGGCGAAAGAAAAGGGGAGGACCATATATCCTCGTTGGTCTCCCGCGGCCGAGTAATTCACTGCCTCAAGCCTCCCTCGCTCCGCCTCCGAGGCCCGATATCGAACACACGGCTTTCGGCGGCCTCGCGAGATCGTAGACTAAACCGACGCAACTATCAACTCGACTCAAAGAAGAAAAAACAAGCAAGAAAAGAGCCCAAAGAAGCACTTACAAGGCATTTCGCGGTCGCGCTCCTCAAGCATTTTCTCGGCGGTCTCCTTCTCCCCCGAAGCACGATGGGCTGCGTGGTGGTAGAGCACTTTCGAGCTCCTTGCCCTCCGGCACCCTACGAAGCTCGGTGAGCTCCCCCTCCAGCTTCTCATGTTGCTGGCGGTGAGTGACGTCGACCTCCTCCAGGCGCTTGGCGCGGCCTCCTCGGCTTGGCGCATGACGTCGTCGCGAGCCGCGGGCTACCCGTGCCTCAAGCTCGCCGACCCGGCCGGTGGCCTCGCTGCGGACTTCCGGGCCTAGTCGTGGAAGGACCTCGCTCTAGTGAGGGCCTCTCCAACTTGCAACCATAGCCCGCGGCCCCTGGTGGACAAGCCGATCGAAGCGCTCCCGAGCGGCGGCCATGTCTCGCAGCTCCGCCCAACGGCGATAGGCTCTAGAAGAGAAGAAGTCAGCCGACCGGAGGACCGAGGCACACGTATTGAGCAACCATAAAAAGCTACTTACCACCAAGGTATTGTGAAGGCTTCCGCGGGCGGTGCCCGCAGACAAGCTCTCGGCCGATGTCGTCGCCCCGCACCAACTCATCGATGTTGGCGGGGGCGACGCGCCACCGCCCGGTGGCGGCCGGGGGTTCGTTCAGCGCCTCCACCACCGGTCCGCCGTCCGGATATCCCGTGATTATCACGCTGGCGCTACGGTGACTACTGCCGGCGGCATCATCGGGCGGCACGGGCTCCTTGAAGCCTCGGGCGCCCCGCCGGTCGTGGGTCGTGGTGACGCAGGGCACGGAAGACGGGGCCGGGCTCGAGCTCAGCGGCGCGCTGTCCTCGCCACTGTTCCACACGGACGGTCTCGAGGCGACCTCGAGGGCGGCTCTCGACCCTACCAACGAGGGGACCGTTAGGAAGCTCGTCGCCTCTCCCCTCTCACCCGCCCACGAGCTCCGGTGCGCGACCGTTGCCTCGGCTTGGGACTGGAGGGCCCGCGCGCCTCCGACACCCCGACTTGGGTCACGGGGATCGAGCTCCTGCTCACCTCCGGGCCCGCCTCGCCCAGGCTGCCGCCACTCCTCGCACCGGGACACCAAGGAGGCATCCGCTAGGAGAATACGGGAGAAGGGGGGGGGGATCGGCGTGGGCGGCTTGACCCGCGGCCTCTTTGCCGGATGTGGAGCAAGAGGGGCGGCCGGCTGCCAGCCGCAAGAATGAAAAGTTCGATCGAGAAACATGTCAAGCGGCAAACTCAAACGGCGATAGGAGGCGAAATCACGTTGACGAGCCACGGCTTACCCGGTCGCGACAGCGCCTCTTCCCCTCCGCATCATCTTCTTCAGGCTCCCGGCACCCGTCCCCTTCGCGCGGGGAACCGCCGCGATTCCAGCGCGAGAGCTCGCAGCGGTCACGACCGGAGCGGCAACAGGAGCTCGGGCTCTTGGCTGAGAAGCAGGTGCCACCCCGCTCGAGGTAGAGGTCGAAGACGCCCGGGGCACCCCTGGCTTGCAGCGGTGCGGCAGCCGCCCGAGCTCGGCGAAGCTCCGAGGCGGTCCCGACGAACGCGAGTTTCGACCTCCACGTCGTCGCTCTCCGTCATTTGCTCCGCGTCGGCCGCCGCCGAGGGGAGCGCCGATCACCGCCGCGGCTACGGCCTCTCCGGGAAGCGGCGGGCGAGAAACAGGGAGGACGATGTCCCCCACCTGCACCACGAGGTCGCAACGAACAAGAATCATGGCGAGCTCTACCAAACTATGAGAGCAAAGGAATGAGGAACTCACCAGCTGGCTCGTCGTCGGGGAGGGCAGAGGAGTCGGGTACGCGCCGTTCACCGGAAACGCGAAGGCAGACCCGGTGACGTCCCGAACCCAGGCCTCGATCTCGTCCCGAGTGCGGGATGGCGCCACGGTCCCCTTGAAGGGCGCCTGATCCAGCATCATTGTCCACATTCGAAGTCGACGCTGCATCAAGGGAGGCACCCCCCGAGCTACCCAGCACGCGATAATGACCGGCTCCATGAGCCCGGCGTCGCGCAGCACCTGAACCTTTTCCGCCACTTGGGCCACCTTCAGTAGCAGCCAGGGCAGGGTTTGCTCCCTCCAGGCCTCACGCGAGTTGAGGAAGACGCACCCCGTGTACTCCGGCAATGTGAACTCGGGATGGTTCTTGAGATAGAACCACTCCCTGTGCCACGGGCCATTGTTAGACGGAACCTTGACCGCCGGGAACCGCGTGGCCATCCCCGGCCTCAACTGAACCATCGTCGGCCCGATCACGGCCGGGGTCTTCGCGCCGTCAGAGCAACACTGGATCTTGATGGTGAAGAAGAACTTTGAACAGCTCCTACTAGGCTTCGATCCCAAGCCAACCTTCGCAGAGCATGACGAAAGCCGCGATGTGCAGTAGCCCGTTCGGCGTCATATGTTGGAGCTCGAGTCCCCAATGGTGAAGGAGGCGGCGGAGGAACTCGTCGGCGGGGGTCATCAATCCTCGCTCGTGGAAGGCCACGAGCGAGACGATGTAGCCCGCCGGCGGATTAGGCACCACGTCGCCCGCCACTCCTCCACCTCCGTCAGCGGCGGGAGGGCTCTCCGCGCCGCAAGTCCCTCCAACACCGCGCGGGTCGCCGTTGAACGCTCCCAAGAACTCATCCTTCCTCCTTCTCTCTCTCCGGCACAGAAAATGCGGCGGCAGGGCTCTCCTTAGCTACCGCAATGGAGAGGATGGGGAGGACGGGATCTGGAAGTGACGGCGGCGACAGCGAGGGCAAAGGAAAGGTAAAAATTTGTTTTTACCCGCACCCTTGTGAATTTATAACCACGTACGGGAGGAATGACGCGATTGATGGGTGATCGAACGGCCCCCCCACGTTCGCCTTAACTCCCCCGAAAACCGCCTAAAGGCGCACCCACATCCCACGCGGGCAGTTTGGATCCAAACCGCGACGCCAACGGTAACTTTCCAACGGGCGGCGCCGCTAAGCTCGCGCCGCCAGTCCTCGGCCTAGGGTTCGAGGCCGGCCACCATGGGTCTCGGCGGCCGCCGGCCTGCGCTCGAGTGAGGGGCGTCGAGGAGCAGCCATGCTTACGCCCAGCGAGCTTCGAACGCCGCGGGGCACCACGACTCGCATTCGAGTTGCCAGGGGCGTCGCACCGACCTCGAATTTCCTCCTCGAGGAGGAGGCGCGCCCCGAGATACGATCTCGAGAACGCGAGGTCAAGCCCCGGAAGATGAGGTTGATCCACTAGGCGACCGGATCTAGGCGGAGCTCCCACGAGGATGAGCTCGGGCCTCCTCGAACTACCCGCTAGCAGCTCATCGAGCATCAGATCTCGGCCGTCGAGGCAAGGTTGGACACGAGCTCTTCCCACCCCTCAGGGCAGGGAAGAATGGGCACAGACGAAAACAAGCGGAAAATTCAAGCCTCCACGAGAACATATTGTTCTCGCGGAGCCTTGGGGGCTACACCCGGCGGGTGCGCTCGCGCGCACCTCCCGTATCAAGCATCATGACCTCGACCACGACCTGAAGTAAGAGCGCTTTGGGGAAGAACCCATCTACCCCAAACGCTCGGGGGCTACCGTCGGGGACCAAAATCAGGGGTACCCCAACTCAAGCGATAATCCGCGTGGACCCAACCACGGCCGGGCCCAACCCACGTTCGACTCACGCGAGCACGCAGGCTCAGCCCACGTGCAAACTCCGCCTCGGCGAGCGCTCGAGCCCGCAGGCCAGCTCCACCTCGAACGAGCTTTGAGCCTGCGAGCTGGTTCCGCCTCGTGCGAGCTCGGGAGGCCAGACGACCAAATCTCCGTCTCGAACGAGCTCCAGGCCGCGCCTCGAGCTCGCTAGGGCACGCGGGCTCGAGGGACCGCCCGGGCTCGACTAGAGCTCGCGGTCCCACCAAGGGGCGTCGCCCGAGCTCTTGCGAGTTCTCCGGGCCCACTGCGAGCTCGCGCGGTCTCGAAAAAGCCAAGCGGTCAATCTCCGCCTCGAGCGATCTCAAGAGCTTCGCGTCTTTGCTGATGTCGGAGTTACCATCACGCTTACCTCGACGAAGGGTCGGGGAAAGTCCAACCTACAACTCCACGGGACGAAATACTTGAGCACCGTAGCTATGCGAAGACCGCCCATAGCGGGCCGCCGCCTCGCCGACTTTGCAGACGCGACGTCTCGATTTGGGATGCCAAGCTCGCATCCCGCCAACCACTAAACGACAAAGGCAATGATGCCCTCTGCGGCGCGCGCTCGCCCCCGCCGCACGCCGCCGGCTGCACTTCCGTCGAGCCGCCTGTTGCCGTCAGTCAGGCGAGGATTTCGCAGCGCAGGCGGCGAAACGCCACGCCCATCGATCAACGACGGGACGTTACCTTGCCCTAGATACTCGACACGGTGTCATCGAGGCGCCGCCTTACCCGTCCATAGGAGGGGTAGCTCGCAGAGCTCGTCGAGCACGCGAGCTTCGCCAAATGACGGATTCCCGCTCACGACCAAGCGGCCTATGAAGAAGGGCGGCCACGACAAAGACTAGAGTAGCTCGCTAGCCACGGCACGCGCACGCCTCCCCCCTTCTTTGTATTCTTTCTCTTCTCCCCTTCATTTGGTGGCCCCTCCCGTACACCCCTTGCAACTATAAAAGGGACCCCTTGGCCACCGGAAGGAGGCAAGCGAGATCAAGCAATCTTAGCCTTCAACACACACCACGCACGATATTGGCACTTGGCTCAATCACAGAGACTTGGGAGCTCGCTCCCTCTCTTGACCTGCTTGTAGCCACCCCTCCACGAGCACCCGAGCTCGGATTAGTCATCTCGACTGGACTAGGGCACCGATTTGCCTCGAACCAAAGATACTTAGCGTGTCTTGCCCCTTAAGCTAAGCCATCTTAGCCCCACACGAGCCACTCGGATCATCTGTGACAGTGGGTTTAGAACCACGACAATATTTATGATATAAAATAACTTTTTATTAAAAATTTTATTAATTATATTTTGATAGTATACCAATTTGATGTCGTAATTTTTTTTTAAACAGGAGAGCTCTACCCGCTATATTTAAAAGAAGAAATGCGGGAAGAGCCACATCAAAATATGATTAACACTTCGCATTGCCACCACATCAAAATACGATTAACACACCGTACAACCACATCAAAATACGATTATTAACACAAAGAGCGAAAGAGGAAAAAAAGACATCCACTAGGAAAAAATCCTTATAATTTTCCTATAATTTCGGTCGAACTTATGATTTAAATAGAGGAAGTAGTAGGGTAGGACATAGGGAGTAACAGAAGGAAGGTCTTGTTTAGTTGGCAAAAATAGTTGGAAAAAGCACTGTTAGAACTCCCTGTAACACTCCCGTAGCACTTTCGTTTTGTATTTGGTAAACATTGTCCAATCATGGACTAACTAGGCACAAAAAGATTCGGTCTTGTGATTTACAACAAAACTGTGTAATTAGTTATTTGTTTACCTACATTTCTGCCTCCGAACACATGTCTTTTGGTGTATTTAATGTGATGTGATGGAGAGAGAGTCTAAAAATTTGGAAGTTGGCTTAGAAATATTTGCCAACTAAACAAGGCCGAAGAACCCCAATGAGGTATACAGGGGATCTCTAGGGTTCCATGGATCCAAGATTCCAGGACTGTTATTATTATATAATGATGAGGGACATGGGAGGCACAAGGGGAATGGATCTCATACATATCAAAAGATCAACCGATGAAAACACAATATTTAGGTTCAATTATATCAAGATTCTAGGTCTAGATGCTAGTACCATTATATAGTTTGACTCCTTTTATAATCACATCAACAGCTACTCTTGTCAAAAATAAAGAAATAATTATATGCTACTACATACTAATATATCCTCCTAAAATGTTCTTCCACTCTACTTACTCTACTAATATGTAGAGTACTCCAAGAATCTCAGTCTCCATGATATGTCTAGACAGTTGCGCACCCAAGCTCCTGTTTGCACGTACTACTTCTACCTGTAAATAAATCGTCCTGACAACAATTATTAACACATTAATTAATCTGAAAAAATGAACTCTCTAACGACATCGAGAGCTCAAATTCGATGCCCGTACGATGAACTACTGTGCAAATCCACGTGCTTTCTTTCAGTCCAAATGGGAAATAATCTGCCGTACGATTGAGCCCAGATCTTATTATTACTACTCATATAATAAACAAATCTCCGTCGGCATCCTCACAAACTTGTGGTTGCTGATCATGCACAACCAATTACTGCATTAATATACTCTGTTATGTTTGGTAATGACCAACAGAGGCTTTCGGCGACTCGCTGTCAGTTGTTAACCTATAGCTTAGCACTACGGTAACAACGACTTGACCATGCATGCTGGCCTCTTGACATCACCTGCTGTTTCATGATGGTAACATGGATGAATCTAGGGTGATTTTTGGAATAATATATATATATATATATAATATATATATATATATATATATATATATATATATATATATATATATATATATATATATATATATATATATATATATATCCATATTTCGAGATGCTATTTCGAGATGCTACCTATACCTAGGCCATGTTTAGTTCCCTCCAAATTCCAAGTTTTTACACTCTTTCTCCATCACATTAATTTTTAGACACATAAATAAAGCAGTAAATGTTGGTAAAAAAAATAAATAATTATATGGATTAGTTGTAAATCATGAGACGAATTTTTTTGAGCCTAGTTAGTCTATGATTGAACAATATTTGCCACAAACCAACAAAACGTGCTACAGTATCAAAGTTGTAAAAATTTGCGAACTAAACGAGGCCCTAGCAAGTAGAATCGATTGAGCAGGTAGCAGTACTCTGCCATTAGACATTGATATTGATTGGTTGAAAACGCTTTGGGGATCTTAATTCATTCACACATACTGTGTAGTAGCTGCTGTTATATTAAAGTTCTGAAATTGACTAGCTGAGCAATGGTCATGCATGATTCATGTTGCTTTCTCAATCAGGAAAGGAAAAAACTTAACAAGTCGCTTAATTGAGTGGAAACTTAACAAAGATAATTAAGGGCGCACATATCAAATTCAATTCAATGGACCTGCCAGTACCAACTAAATCGAACTAGCTCGTACTGGCTGCTAGGTCTACAGTATTACTTCCTTGCCACAGAGAAGGGCCCTTTTGTTTGCGCTCCTGGGTACTCCGGCTCTAGCTCCTGAATTGAATCACCGTTGCGCACAATTCAGATGGAAACGGCTTCGGCACAAAATAAAACCGTGAACGAGAGGAGCTACACTTTTGGGGCTCCTTGTTAGTTGGGCTCCTCCTTGCTCCGCTACGGAACAGCCAACAACAGCCTATTCAATTCAAGATATATATATATTATATATATATATATATATATATATATATATATATATATATATATATATATATTATATAGGGGTTGTTTGGTTCGCGTACTAGTTGAGCCTGGCTCGTATCCGGGAGCCAGGCTCATATGAAACAGGTTGAGCTCATGCAACCCCGTCGTGTTTGGTTGGCTGTACCGACGTAGCCTGGCTGATAAGAGATGTTGTTTGGTTGCCTGTATGAAGATATGTTGCATGAGAGAAAAATATTATAAAATTATAATTATGATTTCTATGTTGTGATAATACACTTTTAAAAGTACTTATTTTATCTAACAATATGTTAATCATCTTTAAAATATTTTAATATTACTTGATATCCACTAATTATACACTAATACCATCATTAGGGGAGAAACAGCGGCATCCAACCAGCCAGGCCCGGCAGGAACGGCCAATTTGCTCGTTTCCGTGGAGCCTGGCTGGGAGCTCACTTTTGCATTGCATGGGCCAGGTCCGATTCGTACGCCAACCAAACAAATGACCGATCTCGCATGCGAAGAGCCTGGCTGAGCGTTGCTGCAGGCAACCAAACGTGCCCATAATGAAGATAGGGAAAAAAAAACCGGCGAGAGATGGCAGTCAGCAAGAGACTTTTAAAATATAGAGACCAAAGTAGCAATGTTACTAGTAATCTTTTCAGATTATTTGAAAAATATCATAGCAATAAAAAAATGATGGCAGCTACAGTGTATATACATCGGCTTGCGCGTATATAGAGACCAAAGTAACAATGTTTTTCTCTGACACCGAACAACACGCCGAATCAGCTCGTTGCAAGGACAGGGCCATGCGTGAGCTGATACCTTTGCTTGCTCATTCAGTCATGCCATCCATATCTTTGTGTCGGATACAGTATATTTGACTAGTACTGCACAGTCTGTACTACTACGGCCTCAGCTCGCTCTCTACTCTACGACTAGACCATGCATGCATGCATGGTGGCCTGGATTCGATGTGGCAAATAATTGAGCACGTCTTCGTCGTACATGGCATATCGTATGTGCGGCAGGGCAGGTACTATACACAAGCTGGCTGGCTGGCTGGCCTGTGGGTAGCTACACTGCGGATGCACAGTGTGCCGGACAGAACCTCACGTGCAGGCCTTCCGGAATCCGGATCAGGCAATAGGGCAACGGCCGCGCCACGCCGGAGTGACGAGCAGACCGCGGGACCGGGTGAGTGCGGCGGAGTCCGAGGGCACGAGGGCGGCCGGACGGAATGCTGGATGCGGGCGTCGACAGCACCGTCGCACTTGGAACTCTCACGTTCAAAGCTCGCCGCCCGCCTCAGGATTTATTGAAATACCAACCTGCCCTTTAATTTGAATTAGGGAGCGGAACCGGCTGAAAACAATTTAACTGGAGGAACCGGTTCCTCCCAAGCACCATAAAAAAATCTCTCTCTCTATATATATATATATATAATCGACCGTTCTAAAATACCTATCAATGACATTTGTATCTCCTAACATGTTTATTGTAAAAATATATTCTAATATTTATCTAATAAAACTTAATATTCACCACAAATATTAATATACTCCCACCATATAGGTAAATAAAATCAATTCTAGCATTGTACTAATAAAACTATAAAATCGTCTATTTTGGGGCGAGATCACTTAAATACATTAAAGAGCCGATTGGACAATTTCATAGGTTGGGGACCCACATGAGAATCGCATAATACTTGTAAGGACCAGTCATGCAATTTACTCAACTTCTTTTTATGTTTGATAGGATTTGTAGAAAAGATATCTAAATTTATAACACCAAATTGGTATCATTAGATTAGATACACTGTGAAATTTATTTTCTAATATGCTTATTGTTGTCATATATTATGCTATTTTCTATAAATTGATTCAAACATTAAAACAAGTTAAAAATTATTTTATTCAGAAACGAAGAACTATCTTGTACGTATATATTTAGTCAAAATTCTGACTCATCGGTGAAACGAGATGCGCAGTAGTAGCTATAGTTGGTAACGAAGAAACAAAGGAAACCCATGCGAACCACATGCGAGAGGCAGACGCAGGCTTTGGAGTTTTGGCAGAAGGGGATAGGAATCGGCACGAAGAGATAGGTGTACGGTACATGTGGCAAGCAATACCATGGATTCCATTTCGAGCGACGTATCAGCACAGCAGCAGGACGACACGACGATGCTGCAGCTGCAGTTGCTTGTGAAACTTTGGCCCACGTGACATCCTTAACTTTGCCTCTCTCGCTCCCTTGCTGCACAAAGTTGCTTGTGCAATCGCCCAACACCCAAAGGCTGTGCTTGCTTGCATGCCTGGTCATACTTTAACAAGTCAATCACTTGACCGTCGAAGGGACCACGTTTACTGCAGTAGGAGTACTCCTACGTGCGTGTGTGAGCGTGTCAGTGTCTCCATACGCCACTGGTACTCCGTAGTACAGTAGTCTGCTGCCGCCAATCTCCCACACTTGCTGAAAATTCAGCAAAAAGTATACTCTCATCCAGGTACTTTTGCAACGATACACTTCTCATTAAAATATTTAAACAATTATTCCTTTTTAATGTGTGAATATAGAAAGTTAAAGTTGCCAAAAAAAAAAAAAAAAAGAGGTAACATTCCACTAGCTTTATTTCAAGCAAAATTATGTAAATTGATAAGTGTTTCATAACTAAAACGTCACTTATTTTGAGATATGCAGTGAGTACTTGACAAGTGTTTTGAGTTATGGCTTCAACTATGAATTGGGCTAACATCAACATGCTTATGGCTTCATGCATATATGCACATAATATACGTGGTTATTCATGTATACACTGAGCTAATTTTTATATATAGTAATAATAATAGAAACGAGTAGTTATAGCATCATTATAGAAAGTATTTTGAGTTTTTTTAATGAAAAAGATTAGATAATAGAGATTAAGGGTTTACTTTGGGTCATTTCTCGAAAAAATATTGGAGGTAGGCGATTTAGATGCTCCTTTATACATTTTTATATTGGGATATTTGGTAAACTTTTATGATGATTACAAGTTAATTAATAATATAGGTTACTACTCTGCATAATGGCGGTGGTACGAAAGTTTAGATTAAGATTTCAAAGGGTGCTTTCAACTGTTTTTATAATGCTGGAAGTGGATCATAAGTTTTCCGAATAAATAAAAAATGTTTTTTGTTTTTGTTTTGCTCTTTTTTTTTTGCATATGACCGTCATGGGGGCCTCGATTAGTAACAACAATATGGTCAGATGCAGCCTTATAATCGTTTCATATATGACGTTTAGGAAAGAAAGCTAAATCCTCGTACAAGCAGGTAGAGCTGCGACAGTAGTAGTAGTTCATGTTATCCAAGCCCAGCCCAGGCGAGCTACGGTCAAAAGAATCGAATCTTAGCGAGCACAGCTGGATGGGACTTAAAGCAATGTCACTCTACGCAATATGCACGGCAGATACAGCCCTACGGCTGCTACACTTCACATGCATGGATCATTTACTCAGTACATTTATAATAAAGGGTTTTTTTTTGATTGAGGCCATTGCAATTTTACAAGGTTGAAAAAAAGCCATTAAATGATTAATTTGGAAACTTTTTGCAATTTTTGTTTAGTTTTTGAATCATGTCATTTTCTAAACGTTGGGCCCACGTGCAGGTGAGTAAAGGTCCATGTATTCTTGTATGTCCTAAAATACCCCCTGATGCATCTATCACTCCTCTCTCTGACGCACAGGCCCCACATGTCATCTTCTTCCTCCTCCTCTTCTCATCTTCCTTGCTGAGCAGCAGCAGCAAGGGGCGAGCTGGCGAGCAGTCACGGCCACGCCTCGCGCGTGCGGTCGCCATTGGAGGGCTGCCATCGGTTTATGGCGCGGATCAAGCATTGACCACCATTGGAGGGCCGCAGGCTGCTGTACATCTAGCTACGTGCAAGGGCTTGGGTGATGTCCATCACGTGGTTGACCATGGTGTGTGTGTGTCGCGTGAGCAGCTCCTCAGCGCTGTGGGAGGCCAGCCTTGCGAGCGCGAGAGGCTGCAGCAAGGTGCGAGCGCAAGCACGAGCGGCTGCAGCGAGGTCCGAGCGCAAGCGGCTGCAGCAAGGTCCAAGTGCGAGCATGAGCGACTGCAGCGAGGTCCGAGCGTGCGTGAGCGGCCGCCCTGCCCAAGGGCAGCGAGCTCCGCTTGCCCCTGCTCAGTCAGACATTGTGCGGTGCGCCGACTCGAGCTTGAAGGAGAAGCTGACGTTGGGGACCCACACGTCAGTGGGTGGAAGAAGAGAGACGCAGCAGGGGTATTTTGGGACATACGAGAATACGGTAGCCTTTAGTCACTTGCACATGGGCCCAATTCTACCAAATACGTAGAGAATGGCCCGATTCAAACCATGAAAAATTATAATGGCATGTTTCAAAATAAAGGAATTGTAATGGTCTATCTCCAACCTTGCAAAATTGCAATGGTCTCAATCCAAAAAACCCAATAATTAAACCATACAACATGCAAACCTCTCCATGAGCTTTGATTTTCCCAATTGCTACCTAACCTCACTTTTAGAAATATAAATTTTGAATAATTTATCTTAGGCTGTGTTTAAACCCGAAATTACAACATCAGAAGTACTGAAATTTAGCTTAATTGAATTTGGCAAAAAATAGGATTCGATGTGATGGGAAATCTTAGTGATGTGATGGGAAATTCAGACGATGTGATAGGTTTTTGAAGATGCTAAACACAACCTTAAGGAAAAAATAACCTATAAGTACTCCTATGTAGTTAGATTTTAGTTTCTATTACAAAAGAAAATGAAATGATTATTGCTAAACAAGAGTCACTGACCAAACATGCCCTTAATCATTATTTCCTGAGACAGTACTAGGGAGATTTAACTGAAATCATATATTGGCAAATTAAACCCGTTGGATCTGAATCAAATGGAGGTACACCATTCATATTTTTCTTGGGGCTAGACCTGGTCAAACGGAGGGCATGTACAGAGAGCCCTGCTTGTTGAGATTCTACTTCCTACGAGCTGTCGTAGCTACTCGTGCCTGACTGAAAGACTGAAACTCTACATGACCTGCAGCTCCATCAACTCATGAATGCTGCATCAGATCACGAGAGAGGTCCATTCGCCGGGAGCAGGCTGGCAAGCTGGTCCGGTCACCACTCACCAGCGCAGGAGCTTGCACAGCTGTCATTTCTCAGGAGCTAATGAGAAGAAAAAAAAAAAAGATGTTTTAAAAAAAAAAACGCTCCGTCCGATCCAAAAGGCATTTACGGGACTGCGTGCCTTGATCGATCAATTCCTCCATTCCATCAGGAATTGAGGACAGGACCCCATCCATCTGGACGAGCGGCCATACGGACCGATACGTATAATCCTGAAAAGACGTGGCAGCTAGTAATTGTACAGTACGTGTCAAGAAGCTGGGTTTGTGCTGTCTACTACTCAGTACAAATTAGATCGTTCAATAATATTTATTTTTTCTATTTGAATAACTAAATTTATGTTTAGCTTATGGACAAAAATATATTATTTTAGCTGAGGTTGGTTACTAGTTGAGTACATTGATTAAATGTAGATAAGTAAATAATGTATATTGATTGTTATAAGGGCGTCTTCAATGGTTTTGCATAGAGATATTTAGCTAGCTCATGAATTTTTAGTGATTAAATAGTGCAAAAGATAAGAGACTAGCGTGGACTGCAGAGATAGTCTCGCACACATTTTTACGATGTATTTTTCTCCTCATGGCACGATATTTAAAACTGTTTCTCTCTTCACCATATGTTTAGCTTAGAGCTAGTGTTAGCACATACTCCTACCGTTAGAGACGCTCTAATTCATCAACGTGCTCAAAAGAGTCAAAAGGTACCGTATTAAATACCATCATCGCGAGCTAAAGAGTTTTTATGCTAGCCACTAACGACGTTTCGGGTCATGGGTTTGAAAAAATATTTGTTTGTGAAGAGGAACATTAGTGTAGCATGCCACCTAGACGAGGGAGGAGGGAAGCCGAAGTTGAACTAAGAAAGAAAATTTTATGATTCAAACAACGATTTTAATAGCCTAGACGAAATCAAGCTTAAGCCTACCCTAACTAGCTTGGGACAAAAGACTATGTTGTTGTTGTAGATGAAATCAAGCTTAAAAAGTACGTAAAGTTTGAGGATTGAAATGGTTACTTTGGTAATTCTATAACGAAGTTGAATCTAAAAGTAAAGTTTAAGTACTATATACAACCTTTTACATATGATTTGAGCCTTGGATGATAGTTGATGATAGCTGAGTAAGAAAACTGAAGAATATTCCGCAAAGGTAGTATCATTGGGTCTGGGCCACTTGTGAGCTAGCTGTGTTGTACTAATAGTGTAATTTTTATTGATCAAGATTAATAATAAAATAAAATAAGTAAAAACAGAAGGTACACATTCAAGAGTGCCATTCTACCTGTTATATTCTTGATCAGCCAATCACCTATTGAAAATGGAGGGAGTAATTAAGACTAGGGACTCGTTGTCAACATTTTCAACAAGAGAAGAAGGCGATCGATGGGACTGAACTGCCTGCTATGTAGACACGCTGGAAAAAAAAAAAATCAAGAGTCACAGTTCGCTAGAAGGTGCATGCACGCCAGAATATTCCTTTGCAGCTTCTCCCTCTGTCCCATGGAGTTTGTGGTTTTTGGCTTTTAAACTTCATGTTTGACCATCCGTCTTATTTAAAATATTTATATAAATAATAAAATAAATTAATCAATATTTAAGTATCTTTATTAATAAAATAAGTCATAATAAAATAAATTATATTTGTGTAAAAAATTTTGAATAAGACGAACCATCAAACAAGATGGCACGGAAACCAGGGTGACAAACTCAATGGGACGGAGGGAGTATAGTTTGGTTTGTGTGTTGTTTTTTTAAAAAGGTCTTCTTTATTATTCAGTTTTCTATATCTACTTTGGTTGATTATGTACACGACACGTCATATGGAAGCCGTAATGACTTTCCTTACGTGTGTTTAATGACATCCAAACATCTAACGTACGTCGCCCCTGCTCTAGATGGCGACGTATGCCAATTTAAAGCCCGGCAGCACGGGCCTACCAAGCTCAATCACGGATCACTGCAATGACAAAAATGGTTCTAAAAACAAGTCATATTCCTCAGTTCATTCTCTTTCTGCTTGGAAAGCCTTCTTGACACTAGAATCGTAAATATATTTACTTTATAGATAGAGATTGACCAAATAAAGAGTTGAGATTCGACAATGCACAGATGTGGCATATATGATTAGTGCCTTTTTAACGAATCAGACAGAAGAGTTGCCAAAAATATTAGAAGAAGAAATCCAGACCGACAATATATATAACAGAGCACCAACAACGACCTACTAATAAACAATAGATTCAGTGCTACAAAAATAAAAAACAAAGTAAATTCGCGTAACATCTATCATAAAATTAGCCTATGAAAAGTTACATAATCTCTAGTTTGGAACATTTGGACGGAACATGGAAAAGTTAGCCAACGCATATATCCTTATAAAAGCTAGAATTATGCCTGTATTTACATTGGTGGCACTAGGGCCCCATCATCTATTACTCCACATTAATAACACAGCAATGTACATGTCTATTTTTGAAGAAATTGTTTACACTTATAGTTACAACAGTTCAAATTAAAGTCCATAAGCACGAGACACTTATTTATGACCTATCCAAGTAGAACGCAAGTTTGTTAGACAAAGAAAACAATAAATTAGACGGATCTTAACTATCATGGTTTTGTTTAACCAACTCGTTATTCTATATACGTCAGGGTGGTGCAAATGATCATTGTCTTGTCCACATCTATGTATTTTTTTTTTCTTCTGCTTATAGTTTGGACTAAGGGAGTATCATTATACATGTGACATTTTAAAATCCTATGATAAGTTCAAAGAGATGGCTACGGTTTCTATAAATGATGGTTCTATTGTTCTCCTTTGGGAAGACTCTTGGTGTGGCATTCCCTCAGAATACAAAGGCCTCATCTGTACTTATTTGCAAGAGATGGTAACATAATTGTACAACTTTATGTCTCCTCCAACGATAAGTCATCTTTCTTCCACACCCCATGTCACTTGAAGCCCATCAGCAGTTCCTATCTCTGAATCTTGACCTTGATAATTTAGTTCTTACCCGAATAAGGATGATATTTGGAATTTTAATTGGGGACATTTTTTCAGTTCTAGCAGAGCCTATTCCTTTCTTATGGGAACAATTAATGTGCCACCTCCTTTTAAATGGCTTTGAAAATCAAGTTGTCAGCCAAAAAGAAAATTCTTCTTCGGTTAGTCTTACATGACAAATTGAGCAGTTCTCGAGAGAAGAAATATGGAGCTTCCAACAAATATGGATTGATTTTACGTGGTGTTTTGATTTCATTTTTATGCGGGCACAAAACGTAGAAGAATCTTTGAGTCATATGTTCCTACATTGTAATTTTTAGCTATGTCTTGCTGGAATCTCGTGGGTTTTTAAACGCACACGATTCAACATGATATTGTGGCGGATTCAATTCCTCAGTTCAGTTAGTGCAAATTTAAAGCAAAAAAAAGCCACGTTTTTCTAGAGTTCTCATTATTTCTAGGGTTCCATCCAACACTCGGCCCATTCGGACATCTAGAAATGATCCCTATTTTCCGAAACCCCTCTCATTCCCTCCCCCGTTGCGCCTTGCAAGTTCACCTCCAAGCAACAATTGGATCCGGGTTAAGCGTCCCGGGCCAAGGAAGATCTTAAACATCCGGTGGCGGTTATGGCTAGACTCCTTCCCCTTTTTGTTTAATCTTGCTTATTTTCTTTGTTTCTTTTCATGTATCGTGATTCTTGTACACGCCGACTTGGAGGTCGGATCGGCTGCTTTGTTTATCCGGCGGCGGAAAAAATCTCGGGCGGTTGGAAACCCCTCCCGGCGTTTGCCTAAAAAAACTATGTGTTGCCCATTAGGGTTTGGGTTTCGGCCACTCAATTTTTAAATGATTTTTCGGTGGCGGGCAAAAAAAAAAAAGCCTTTGATTTTCGTTGACCTTGTGTTAGTGGGCGGGCATGAAAACCGCCACCATAAATCGCTTTTTGAGAGGTAGTTCATTTATCTAGTAGTGCAAGCTATAATTGTGTTTTATGCTTCACAAAATTTAGAAGAATCTTTGAGTCATATGTTTTCCTTTAATTAGCTATGTCTTGAATCTCCCGGTTTTGGCTCATAATTCAACATGATATCATCGGATTCAATTCCTGGTTCAAGTGCAAATTAAAAATAGCCTTTTTCTAGAAATTATTATTTCTATTGTTGCCATGTTTCGGGCCACGGACATCTAGAAATGCTGCTATTTTCCGAAACCACAGCATTCCCTTGAATGCTAGCAAGTTCACCTCAAGCAACAATTGGCTTATTTGGTACCAAGGAAGATCTTAAACATCAGTTGTAGTTATGGCTAGACAGTTTTGTTTAATCTTGCTTATTATTTGTTTCTTTTCATGTATCGTGATTCTTGTACACGTCAACTTTGTAACTGCTTCGTTTATAAAAATAAAAATTGTAGGGGGAAACCCCTCCTGTTTGCCTAAAAAAAAACAATGTGTTCAAATTATTAGAAGCCACTCAATGCCTACGTTTATTCAAAAAGAAAAGCCTACGTTGAAAAAAATTAGCTAGCTTGAAAAACATGCATGAGAGAGGAGTAATATGTGAACTATAGGTATATGGTAAAATGTCAAAAGACAAAATTTTAGACTACAATTATTCAAGTGAAACCATGTCATGACTGACTTGTGATAATTAAGGTATATCATGAGATTTATTAGGTGTGTGCGTACAAAAATAGATAACCTGTCTCTAGTCGGGAATATTTGGCGGAACTTCGGATGAGCTGACAACACATTAGTTTCTATGAATGCTAGGATTACGTCCATGCTTATATTGGTACCATTAGGTCCCACGACTATTCATGTGCACTTTGTTTTATAAGACTATTCATGTGCACTAATAGCACCAATGGTACAGGTCAACTTTGGAATTTGAAGAAATTGTTTTACACTTTTCGGTAATTCGTCAAAAGTCAACAAGCATTGTGCGACCTATTCAAATATGGCAGCGCAACCTTGGAAGACAAAAACCAATAGATTAGACATGGCGCTAACTATCATGGTCTTATTTGAGTTACTCCAACCAACTCTATGTTCGTGAAAACCACGGATATACAATGTATATTTGTAAGACCACTTATCATAAAACCATGCCAAGAAAAAACTTGTGACATGAGGTTTAAAGGGTTGTAGTACATATATAGAAAGGTGTAGCCATAGGCAACAGTGAAACACCTTAATTAACTCCAAAGATAAAATCAAGTAACAATATTAAAGCACAAGTGTTAGACATTTGTAGGATCACTCTTCGTAAAACCATGCCAAGGAATATTCGGACACGAGGTTTTAAGGAGTTGTGGTACATGAAAAAGGTGTAGCCATTAGGCAGCAGTAGCACCACAACACCTTAATTCCAAAAACTAAAAATAAGCTTACAACATACTTAGTAAAGTGTTAGTAGACATTTGTAAGATCATTCATTCATCATAAACCCATGCCGAGGAATCTTCTGACATGAGGTTTTAAACGGCTGTGGTACATACTCCTATTAGAACAAAATAGCAGAGTGTAAAAGCACCCTAAACTCTGGATCCATAAGTAAAATCATGATATATATTAGAACAAAAAAAAAGCAGACAATGAAGAATCCTGGGATGATGAACAGGAGAAGAAAAAAAAGGGGAGGAGGGGCAAAGGTAAAAAAGTTAAAAAGGGCACTGATATAGCAGAGCCTTAATTCTGGCAATAATTCAACGGGCAGCGCAGTGGCCACTGGTGCAGCAGCATGAGCAGCTGTGGCATGCAGTGCAGTGCAGCCGTGCAGGCAGCAAGAAAAGAAATACTACCCCGCGAATCGCGCGGGCTTCTGACGGACCCTGCAGTCTCCTGTCGTGTCGCTGCCGGAAGAGAGCGTCCCGACCCCACCTGTCTGCGTCCCGGCGCGTGCATCGGAGTTCGTGTCAGGCAACCCCACCGGCCCCACCCATCTCGTCGTCTTCTGAGCTCGTCTCCTCCTCCGACGATCCGTTTCCCTTCGTCCGTCGATGGCCCATGGCCCTCTGTTTTCCATGTGCACCATTCCCATTGTTCGACTTACTACTAAAAATTCGATACGAAGAATTATTTTTAAACCGAGGGAGTACTCCATACTCTCAACAGTTCCCAAAATAAACGCATATATCCCATTTATAATTTTTTACATTTGACTAAATATATCCCATTTCTCATATGTGCATCCTGGCCGTGTCCTCCGTGTGGTTCCTAGCCGCGCCCTCACTCCATCCCCTGCTCCGCCGCCAACTCGAAAACCGTAGTGTGCCATTGCTAGGGGTTTGGTTTCGTGGAGTGGGAGATGCAGACCAAGAGTCGCCAGTCCATGTACAATTGCCGAGTTGGGAGACGGGACGCAGGTTGGTGCCGAGTTGATAGCTAGGCCAAGGTCCATGGACCATGGTGGCAAGGTGGGTTTTGCACCTTTGCCTGGACGTCTGGTGGACAAGGGAGATTCGTAGATCTCTAGCTATTCGGTTTTGCGCCGTTATTCAGTTTGTTTAGAGATGGAAACCGAAGCCGTAGCCGATGACCGAGGTTCGTAGATACCGCAACTGAAGCCGAACCGAGAAAAAATAAAAAAAACCTACACTTCGGTTCGGTGGTCAATTTTGGGTTAAATATGTCTAGTCGTAGACACAAAGCAAGCCACCGCTAACCACAACCATGGGAGCTAGACAATCGATAAAAGTACTAGCTAGTCCTTTCGTCCTCCTCGCCTATGGGTTTTCATGTTGAAAATTTGCGCACTAAACAAGCACCATATGTGTCTGATCGAGGTACGTACAACGTACTAACTACAGTACAATAGAGTACCAATTCGTAGGAACGAACGTCAATACACAGTGGCATCACCTGGCATTGAATTGATAATGTGACCAGCTGAACAGTGATTTTGCACAATTAGCCTGTGTTGCATGCATGGTATCAATATCAAATCGAAATGACCACCAACTAACGTGTGTTGTGCGTGCGTGCAGGCCAGGATGGATGGATGGAGTGGAACTCAGCTCATCAGCTCAGCTAGCCTTTCGAGGATCGAGCTTAGTTCGGTCGGTACGTTCCGGGAGCGGGAGCGACCGCTCGCAGGTTCGATTCCCAGCTGGGACGAATTTTGCGTGCCTCACCGGGCAGGCCCCGGTTAATAAAATCTCGTTGCCTCCCACGTGTGATGCCATAATGGTCGAGACGATGTGCCCGTTGTCTCTGAGAAGCTCGAGTAGTTTCGTCGAGCCTCTAGAAGGACACGCTTTCAAAGTTGTGTGTAGTTGTAGGTATGTAGGTGTTCTCTGGTAGTTAGTGTTAGAAGGACCGCTTTCAAGTCTGTAGGTGTTCTCTAGTGTGTGACGTTTCAAAGTGGTGTGTGTAGAGCGGGTGTGTACGCGTGTCAATCTGTAGTTTGTTCTAGAACAGTGTGTGTTGTAGGTCTGTAGAGGGGGGTGGTGTGTGTGGGTTGTCTTGCGTGGGGAGTGAGTGTGGGAGACAAAGGAGAGAAAAAAAAGCTAAGCTAGTCTTTCTTTTGTCCACGTGGGAGTATCTCCTCTCCTATCCTTTTTTGTCATCTCGTGTGAATGTGATACGGTCACAGAATACTCCCTCCTGCATCTATTTCTTTTTTTCTTCCCCAAGGAATAACTTATTTCGCTTTCTGAGAAACAATTTTAACTAAATATATATTAAAAGATATTAATATTTATGATACATAATTAATATCATTAGATAGATATTTAAACCTATTTTTAATAAATCTATTTGGAGATACAAATCTTTGCACATATTTTATATAAATCGAGTCAAACTTTAAAACACGGAAACCAACAGCGATAATCAATTAGGGACAGAGAGAGTACTGGACTACTGGTATGTGTATTTGGCTTGGAGTTATATATAAAAAAGAAAATGATGAACAACTAACACTATTCTAGGTTAACATGACAAGCTAGGTACATGTAGTAGATGATGAAAAAGCAAGGTGAAGTTTTTGGTTTCAATGCTTGTGATCGATCGTCGTCGAGATGCGACGTGACGGACGGCATGATCTGATCGATCTGCACGACGACGAATGGGGACGACGATGACGATACGTTATGGCACTAACCGCAACGGCCGCTATAGGAGCACGCAATTGTGCAATGCCTGCTGACTTGATCCCTATAGTAATAGGGTAGGATAGGAGTATGCTATCGCTACGACGGCCACATACCACTCGAGATATGCTGAGGTCAGGTCGTAGCCAAAAAGCTGTGCTCTGGCCGGCCACTAGTACCTCGAGTAGCTGTCATTAGTAGTAGTCCCCAAAATAAACGACGTTTTGGGTGCCACAAGTTTGCATTTCGCCGTTTTACGGCACTTAATTACGGACCTCGGTGCGGAAACGCCAAGCAGTTTTGCATCCATCCAATGGCAACACTGGCAACACTGGTGGAGAGGAGGACACCGTGAAGATGGGCGACGGACAACGGATGAGCCCACCATTCGGGGTGGGGCCTGAGATGCATGCAGCCAGTCGCGCGGGCCCCGCTTGGTGTCAACTCGAACGTCCCTTCTGTCCCCCTCTTAACTCGGTCAGTCCGTCCGTCCAACTGCAACTTGTGTTTAGTTTTTGAATGTACTGCAACTTGTTTAGTACTTTAGTTTCCTCAAGTTACCATCGCATCGTCCGAATTTTCCACCGCATCGAATTTTTAAACCCATACATCGAAAGTATGAAATATAGTTAAATAAATAAATTAATTAGACAGTTTGGATGTACTTTTACGAGATGAATCTTTTTAAGCCTAGTTAAACCATGGTAGGACAATATTTACCACAAACAAACGAAAAGTGCTTCTGATATCAAATTCAAAGTGCTACATTGAAAATTTCATGCAACTAAACACAGAGTAGGAGCAGCGACCTTTACCCCTTTTCCCACCCCCTCTCTCATCTGGTTTTTGGCTTTTTTCTTGTCCCTTTATTTCGTCTCTTTTTGTTTCTTTTTTTTTTATATCTCCTGTCGTAATAATTTGTGGTGTTTTATACAGAGAAGTATAAATATAAACAAAGATGAGTGGGGTGGAAATTCAGAGGCAGTGTTCTCCCTTTCTTTCTGGATCGGATTCGAGGCCAGGATACGATATGGATTTGATCTTCCGGCTGCATGCAACTTGGGAGGCCATGAGAGATATCAGATCCCTCCTGAGACTGGAATACACCATCACCATCACTATCACCAGGGTGAAAAGGACGGTTCTTGATTTGTTACGAGAGAAAAAAACTGTATCATGGCTATGATAACCACAAGCAAACAGGTAAGGACCACCTACATGTGGCTATTCAGCAGTGATTGCACACTACTACTCCAGTACTAGCTGAGTGCCTGATTGTGGCAGCGGCACCCCTATACAAGAAAGAAAAAAACAGGAGAGAGAAAAGAGCTAGAAGCCTTGCAAGAACAAGCACAAGTACTACTGGCCAAATATTTTTTTTGGGAGGGTCTACCCTAGTCTCTGCAACTGAAAGTCTCCATGCACATTTATATCCAAGGAGAAGAATTGTGTGCACATGCATGCACTTGAAACGTGCGAGCGCATATCAGGACATGCAAAACCAAGGCCCAATGGGCGAGACAAAGGCCCATCCAGGCCTCTGTATGCTGTACGTATGCACATATAACCAAGGCTCAATTGTGACATTGTTTATGGACCAATAAGTTCTAGGTTAAGCCCAGTTGCAGGCCGAAAAATATTTTGGGCCAAGCCAGTTCGGTTTATGTCGATACATTTTCACTTCTGCTAAAAAAAAAATTTGTAGATACATTTCCTTTTCATTTCTACACCCATTACATTTCAATCACATTTGAAACCCAATTCATTTCATTTTAGCAGCTCGTGTAGCCCATTAATCAGGTGTGGCAAATGGCATGGCACGCCCGCGGCGGCTTTTTCTCCAACCTCGTCATCCACCTCGCAAATTTGGCCAACACCCCTCGTCGTCCGCCTCCGCGGCTCCGCCCCAAGGCCCGATGGTGACGGCGATCTCAGGAAGCTCGAGGGTTCTTCGGCAGCAGGCCGGGAGCCCGCTCATACCGGTAGGGCCGAACGTCACAGGCTGGCGCCCTTCGGGGTGAGTGTGCGTGTTCGCTCGGGGAGGGGCCACGCCGTTCTGCGGGTGCGCGCTGGCCCATGCTGCTGGCAGCCGCCGGTGATCAAAAAAGCCAAGATACATTTCCCGACCACCTACACCCGTCTTACATTTGGAAGAAGAAGGGTGTCAACGCCATTTCATTTCATTCAAGGTTTTTTGATGGAAAAGCGCCGAGAGAAGCTGTTTCTAAATATGGGCTTAGTTGATTTAGAAAAGACCAGGGTTCTCTCGTGCAAAAAATGTTCGCCATATGCATAGCTGTCCTTAGAGGGCAGCTGTTGGAAAGGGGTTAACTTATGGCTGCTTGATCTTTTTACTGTGCGTAACTCATAACCCAGAATGGGTGTTGTATTTAGGTCTTCCTGTTGGAGATGGTCTAAGGCCGGTCCTTCTGGCCATACCCATACCATGCATCGTAGCAGCCGTGTAGGCAATCGATGATTGACCAGTTGCTCAAAAAAAAAAAAAAAAAAAAAAAATGATGATTGACCAGAGGTCAATTGAGCTAGGGCCGTAGGAGCTAAATCTGGTCATCACTACACCTAGTGACCTGACATATAGCATGCACTAAGATCTCAGAAAATCAGGACTTCCTTTTAGCCATGTTTAGTTTCCATGCACCAACCCAAAAAGTGCTACAGTTCCGCGTCAAAAAACTATACTAGTGTAGTATATAGGTTCCATAAACAAAACACATTCATTTCAATGTCAAATCACAAATGCAACAACTTGGAAGATATGGTACGGTTCTAAATAGTGCTTTCATTTGCACCCAAAAAGTACCTAAACTTTTCTCTCGATATAAATATTACAATCATATAAATCATATAAAACACAGCTGTTATATATATAAATGAAAAAAAATCTTCACAATATATACTTGGTACTAATATATATTATGAGCATATATAAAAAAAAACAAAAGCATAATCGACGTAATTAAGAATAGTTGTTTGTATTTACGGAGACCACGTCTCTTTTCTACTATACATAGACGGGTTTCGTTGGGTCGATTTGTTTCAGCTATTATACCCATACCATGCATACGTAATTAAAAAATAGACAAAATCAGTCGATGATTATCACTAATGCTCAAAAAAAAAAAAAACTTGTTAATTGACCAGAGGTCATAAATAAATTTTGATAGGAATTAGGAATATGGAGCTTTTGAATCTGTTCCTCACTACACCTAGTGACCGAATTTGACATATAGCACTTCAAACTAAGATTTCAGAAAATCAGGCCTTCCGTTTTTTGAGGCCCTAACGGTTTCCATAACCAACCCAAAAAGTGCCATTTTACCCGTAAAAAAACTATACTAGTTTTGTTCATTAGGTTATATAAACAAATATAATCACATTCAACCAATGGTCGAAAAATAAAATATACAACAAATGAACAAAACTATATTTTTTTTTTTTTTTTTTTTCTTTTTACTACTATAAAATAGTCTTTTTTCGATTTGTTAACACCGTTAGAAGGCCAATTAAAATAGACAAAATGTACTTTACCCTAAAAATATATTAAAAGAACTTTGTTAAATGTACACCCTCCTAATTGCCCCATAAATAAATGGATGTTTTTGACTTCTGCACATCTTATTTGACCATTTGTCTTATTTAAAAAATTTTAATAAATATTATTTATTTTTGTTATGACTTGTTCAATCACTAGAGATATTTTTCATCATGATGTATTTCTTCTATTATGTGTATTTAAAGTGGTGATTGAAATCTGAAGGGACAAAAGAATGTAAGCCTCGCATTTTTTGCTTTCATCGGCATATATAAAAAAAGAGCTCGCAAGGCCATCGTTTGCCTTTACACTCTACATTAAAATATTGGCTGGCATGTTCATCAAACTTGTCATTTCGAGCATCCGTTATATGAGTGGACGCTGTAAAGTTAAACTGACACGATGGATATGGCATTTTTAAACATGTATGTACTAATATGAAAAGAGAGGGTTTTCACCATTATTGTATTATGGTGCCGACCGTATTTTTTTTCCAGTCATAGAAGCTATATATATGTTGGCATGTAGATACTAATTCTACTGTTCTACCAGCTGTTTTTAAACAGGTCAACTTTATTTACAATATGGTGGGTTAAACATTATGTCATTCCTGAGAATCAAAACATATTAAGTGTGACAAAATTTATACAATAAATTAATAACATTTATGATATAAAATAAGTTTTATTAGAATTTTCATTAATTATATTTTGATAGTATACCAATTTAATGTCACAGTTTTTAATGAACTGACAGAGAGCTTTGCCCACTATATTAAAAAAAAAAAAGAAATGCCCGGACGAGCACTGTACAGCCACATCAAAATATGATTAACACGAAGAGCGAAAGACGATAAAAGACATCCACTAGGAAAAAATCCTTATAATTTTTTCTATAGTTTCCCTCAAACTTTATGTTTTAACTCTAAAAATATAAGAAATTATAATTTAAATAGAGGAAGTAGTGGGGTAACAGAAGGAAGAACCCCACGACCACGAGGTATACATGGGATCTCTAGGTTCCATGGATCCAAGATTCCAGGACTATATATATTATATAATGATGAGGGACAGGGGAGGCACAAGGGGAATGGATCTCATACATGTCAAAAGATCAACCGATGAAAACACAGTTTTTAGGTTCAATTATATCAAGATTCTAGGTCTCTAGATGCTAGTACCATTATATAGTTTGACTCCTTTTATAATCACATCAACAGCTAATACTGTTGTCGAAAATAAAGAAATTATTATATGCTACTATATAGACTAATATAATCCTCCTAAAATGCTCTTCAACTCTAAGTAGAGTACTCCTAGAATCTCATAGTCTCCGTGATATCTCTAGACAGTTTGCAAGCTCCTGTTTGCACGTACTACTTCTCCCTGTAAATAAATCGTCCTGACAGCAATTATTAACACATTAATTAATCTGAAAATGAACTCTAACGACATCGAGAGCTCAAATTCGATGCCTGTACGATGAACTCCTGTGCAAATCCACGTGCTGACGTGCTTTCTTCAGTCGAAGTGGGAAATAATCTGCCGTACGATTGAGCCCAGATCTACTACGACTCATCTAATAAACAAATCTCCGTCGGCAGCATCATGGCATTCTCGTTCTCATCACAAACTTGTGGTTGCTGATCATGCACAACCAATTAGTGCATTAATATACTCTGTTATGTTTGGTAATGACCAACAGAGGCTTTTCGGCGACTCGCTGTCAGTTGTTAACCTATAGCTAAGCACTACGGTAACAACGACTTGACCATGCATGCTGGCCTCTTGACATCACCTGCTGTTTCATGATGGTAACATGGATGAATCCAGCAGGGTGATTTGTGGAATAATATATATATTAGCTCCAGATTTCGAGATGCTACCTATACCTAGCAAGTAGCAGTACTCTGCCATTAGACATTGATATTGATTGGTTGAAAACGCTTTGGGGGATCTTAATTCATTCACACATACTGTAGCTTCTGAAATTGACTAGCTGAGCAATGTTCATGCATGATTCATGTTGCTTTCTCAACCAGGAAAGGAAAAAACTTAACAAGTTGCTTAATTGAGTGGAAACTTAACAAAGATAATTAAGAAGGGCGCACATATCAAATCCAAATGGACCCAGTACCAGCTAAATCAAACTATAGCTCGCTCTGGCCTCTTAACAAAGATAATTAGTTGGGCTCCTCTGAAGATAGGAAAAAAAAAAACCGGCGAGAGATGGTAGTCAGCAAGCAGAGACTTTTAAAAATATATTTGAAAAGATATCATAGCAATAATAAAATGATGGGAAAAACATATAGACAGAGTACCACTACCTATGTACATGCATGGAAATAGTACCAGCCTGTTAGCTTGTGCTCATCAGCGTTTATCGGACAACCATTCAGTAATGTTTTTTCTGTCACGGTTAATCAAACATCAGGCAGGATCAGCTAGAGAGAGGGAAAGCGTGGTAGCTTAGCTCGTTGCAAGGACAGGGCCCATGCGTGAGCTGAAACCTTTGCTTGCTCATTCGGTCATGCCATCCATAGCTTTGTGTCGGATACAGTATATTTGACTAGTCCTGTACAGTCTGTACTGAATTACTACGACCTCGCTCTCTACTCTACGACTAGACCGTGCATGCATGCATGGTGGCGTGGATTCGATGTGGTAAATAATTGTGCACGTCGTCGTCGTCCATGACCATTATCCATCTGGCAGTTCTTATTTGACATACGTACTGTACATGGCATATCGTATGTGCGGCAGGAGTACTGTACACAAGCCTGGGGGTATAGCTACAGTGCGGATACACAGTGTGCCGGACAGAACCTCACGTGCAGGCCTTCCGAATCCACAAGGGCAATAGGGCATATGCATAGCCTAGCCACCCTGGGACTGGCACTGGCCGGAGAGTCCAATGCATGCTCTCGAATCTCCATCTCTCGGTTCAGTTCAGTCACACACACGTACTACAGGACGAGAGACGGTGATTGAGGGAGCGAGCTACTCGTACAATGCAGTGTCTATAGTATGCACATACTAGGAGTACAGTACGCAGGAGTATTTTTTTATGGGGAAGTTGCGTGCGTGCGTGTTTGTTGCAGGTGCTGTCCGATCAGAGGGGAAAGCCAGCACTGCACTGGCTCCGTCCGTTCAAAAGGGTGTGCCCTTCCTTTTGCAGCAGGCACTGTTCATTGGCTGTAGCACTGCATGCAGTACTGCTCTCTCGGCCTCCGCTTCTCTCTCTGTCTCTCCCGTATCGCCAAGAGAGGCAAGGCAACGGACATCTCAAGATCAGAAGATGCATCGATCGTGTCTGAACATCACTGCATGGAGATGCTTGCGCAAAATGTTGCTTGCCTCAACCGACAGAGTATTAACCTACCCCAACCGATAGAAATCGCTTAATTTCTTTCATCCACATAGCCTTTGCTCAAATGTGTCATCTATTAATTTACTGTCATTATTATGTTGATAGCACTAATACTGTCGATGAATATATAAGGTGCATGTATTTGTATGTGTCTGTTTTGGTATTACTCCTATGCTCTAAATTTTCATGTATCCAAACATGTGGGACTAAGAGTGAACTAAATTTTAATCACCTAAAATTTATTATATAGTAAACTAATTTTAGATTTTAACCTTACTAGCAATCGGTTTATTAGTCGACAAATGGGAACTAATTAATATGGACTAGAAGGTGCTAGAGTTTTTTTTCCCCAAAAAGCTACTTACTTTTACATTATATTATATAGGAAAAGCTCTAAATTACCCCTGTGTTTTCGCCAAGTCCAGATAACCCCCTAATGTATTGTTTAGTTTATTTTACTCGGGTGGTTTTGCAAACCGGTGCACTTAACACCTTTGGGCACTAATCCAATCCGATTTTGGTGACATGGCGGCTGTTTTCCAATTAATCATGCTACATAAGCTGCTGACGAAGTTAAATAGGTCGACAATCTCGTGAAGTTTTGGATCAACTCTTATATCTTTATAAAATTCAGTCGGGCACTACTTGCAAACTGCACACGCACACATGCAGTAATTTGACTTTAATTCACTCGCAACCTGCACACGCACTTGCAAAGCACGGATCGCTGACACGCAAACTGCACACGCACACGCAAACTGCACACGCAAATTTTAAAAGTTTCTGGCCACGTCAGCCTTCACTCGTGAGGCAGAATGGGAAAACAGGGGTCATGTGTGCCTTTTAATTTTCCCCTGGCCATGTCAACCGCTTATGTGGCAAGATTAATTGCAAAACAGCCGCACGCCACCAAAACCGGATTGGATTAGTGCCCAAAGGTGTTAAGTGCACCGGTTTGCAAAACCACCGGAGTAAAATAAACTAAACAATACCTTAGGGGTTATTTGGTCTTCTGTGAAAACACAGGGGTAGTAATTTGACTTTTTTCCTATTATATATATACCAAAAATAGCACTGGACTAAGCTTTAATTTACAGTAAATCCACTAGAGCCTCTACTCAAGCTCATGTGTATAAGCAAAAAAAAAATATCTAGGTCCAACAAGGCCTTTACTCGGCTTCCAAATTAGGCCTATGAGCCCTCATTACTTAGGGTCCTCCCTCCGCTCGCATCCTATGGTTGGATTATGTTTTCTCCCTACCTGAAAACTCCCCAAGTGTTGTCATCTCCTCGCCCACGCTCTCGAGAGTAGAAGAGCTCTCAAAGTAAAAGTAGGATCTCCGATTTGATGGAACCTGCTAGAGTTACTCTTAGCCACCTGAACATTAATCAAACTAATTTTCTTGTCAATCTAACTTTAGTTGTAGGATCTAAATGACTACATATATAATCTACCGCTCTAAAAATACATATCAACGACATTTGTATCTCCTAACATGTTTCTTGTAAAAAAATATGTTGTAATATTAATCTAATATAAAACTTAATATTCACCACAAATATCAATATACTCCCTTCATAAGTAAAACAAATTAAATCAATTCTAGCTAGCGTTGTATTAATAAAACTAATGAAATCATCTATTTTGAGACCTAGATGAGATCACTTAAATACACTACAAAAAAGAGACAATTAGACGATTTCATAGTTTTCAGGCCCCACATGAAAATCGTACTTTAAGGACTAGTCATATGCAATTTACTCAACTTTGTCTTTTTTATGTTTGATAGGATTTGTAGAAAAGAGATCTAAATTTATAACACCAAATTAGTATCATTAGATACACTGTGAAACTGATTTTCTATAAATTGAGTCAAACATTAAAAAAAGTTGAAAAAAAGATATTTTACTCAGAAATGAAGAAGCATGTTATATATTTAGTCAAAAATAGAAAATTCTGACTCATAGGTGAAACGAGATGTGCAGTAGTAGTTGGTAATGGGAAACAAAGGAAATCCATGCGAGAGGCAGCACACGCACGCAGACGCAGGCTTTGGAGCTTTGGCTGTTGTGGCAGAAGGGGATGGGAATCAGCACGAGGAGGTGTACGGTGCATGTGGCAAGCAATATACCATGCAAGCAATACCATGGGTTCCATTTCCTGCGACGTATCAGCACATCAGCAGGACGACACGACGATGCTGCAGATGCATGCTCATGACTCTAGAGTTGCTTGTGATACCCAGAAACTTTGGCCCATCCTTAACTTTGCCTCTCTCGCCCCTTGCTGCACAAAAGTTGCTTGTGCAATCGCCCAACACCCAAGGCTGGCTGGGCTGCATCAGCCAGCCAGCAAGGGATAGAAAGGGATAGGGAATCCTTGCTTGCATGCCTGGTCATACTCTAACAAGTCAATCACTCGACCGTCGAAAGGACCACGTTTGTAACTGCAGTAGGAGTATCCTACGTCCGTGTGTGAGCGTGTCAGTGTTCCATAGGCCACAACTGGTGCGCAGTGGCCGCATCAGGATTAAGGGGCTGTTTGGTTACCGCCTACACTCGTCACGCCACGGATTCGGCTGCCACGCTGCTTGGGCTGCTGTTTGGTTTGCACGTAAACTGAGGCTGCCTTCACACGCCACCGCACAAACGCTGCATTGATTTTTGCCAAACTGTGGCGGCCGTTCCGCTCGCCACACTTCGCCACAACTTCGGTGGCCGCGCCACACCTCGCGTGGCAGGTATTGGCTGCCAACCAAACATCTCATAAAAATTTACGCGTGGCGAACCTATCACTACACATTTATATAAAAAAAACATAATCATTTGATTCTGACCTCTTTTGAAAGTATCTCTCCAATGTTCAATCTTGCCTAGAAATCGGACTGAAAAATCTCTTTATGCTTACAACTGAAAACATTAAATGGAAACATATATTAAAATGTGCAGGTAGGGTTAAATTAATAGATTGTATGATTTAACGATTCCGCAAATAATCTAACTCTCGCCTTTAACTTTTTTTTTTCCAATCCGATATCTGGAATCGGACGTTGCCGATGGTTGCTGGTGCCTCCATCCCCATCAGCCTCCATCATGGACTCGGCGATTGCTGCGGCCAATCTCCCACACTTTTGCAACCATAGGAGTAGTTCATGTTATCCAAGCAATCGTTTTGCTCTTTTTTGCATATGACCATCATAGGGGGCCTCGATTAGTAACAACAATATGGTCAGATGCAGCCTTATAATCGTTTCATATATCATATATGATGTTTAGGAAAGAAACACTGATGGGGACCTCGATTAGTAACAACAATATGCTTACTACTACAAGCAAAGCCAAGGGTGTGTTTAGATCCCAAAAATTTGGTGCAAAATTTTTGAGGAATGTCACATCGAGCACCTTTGTGAAGACGTTTCGTTTGTTAGTGGTAAATATTATCCTACCATGACGTAACTCAGGCTCAAAAGAATCGCCTCGTAATATACATCTAAACCGTGTAATTAGTTTATTTTTTTTTTACCTACATTTCGTACTCGTTGCATGTGCGGCATTTTGATGTGATGGGGAATTTTTTTTTTGCATAGTGGAATTTGGAGAGAAAAGGTGGCGAGCTACGGTCAAAAGAATCGAATCTTATCGAACACAGCTGGATGGGACTTAAAGCAATGTCACCTACACCTACGCACCTACTATATGCACGGCAGATGCTACCCTACGGCTGCTACACTTCACATGCATGGATCATTTTTTTTTTTTTTTGTGGAAAGATCATTTACATTTTTATAGTAAATATAAACCAAATCCACCATATAACATGCAACATGGTACAGTCCATTTGTGCTACCTAACCTCACTTTTTAAAAATATAAATTCTGAATAATTTATCTTAAGGAAAAAAATAGCCTATAAGTATGTAGTTAGATTAGTTTTTATTACAAAATAAAATGAAATGATTATTAGTAAACAAGGGTCAATGACCAAACATGCCCTTAATCTTTATTTCCTGAAGCATTACTAGAGAGATTTGACTGAAATCATATAGAGTATTTGGCAAATTAAACTTGTTGGATCTGAATTAAATGGAGTACTAACCGTTTATATTTTGCATTCCTCTTGGTGTACAGTAAACTGTACACAATGCAGTCCAGAGATCGTCGCCATCGTCGGTGGATACAAATGACGACCACAGTGGAATTCGTTGCATGTTTTTTTCTTGGGGCTAGAGCTGGTCAAACGGAGTATGAGACTGTGAGCCTGCATCTGCATGGGACGATATGATCTGTGCTTGTTGAGATTCTCTACTCCTCCTACGAGCTGTCGTAGCGACTCCTGCCTGACTGAAAGACTGAAACTACATGACCTGCAGTTCCATCAACACATGAATGCTGCATCAGATCACGAGAGCAGGCTGGCAAGGCAAGCTGTGGTCTGGTCACCACTCACCAGCGCAGGAGCTTGCACAGCTGTCATTTCTCAGGAGCTGATGAGAAGAAAAAAATGTTCTTTTTTTATTTTTTTTTAAAAATATGGCTCCGTCCGATCCAAAAGGCATTTTACGCGACTGCGTGCCTTGATCGATCAATTCATCCTTTCCATCAGGAATTGAGGACGGGACCCCATCCATCAGACCAGACCGGACCGATACGTATAGTCCTGAAAAGACGTGGCAGCTACAAATCAGATGGTTCAATAATACAGTAGTATTTGTACAGCTAGGCCACGTTTAGTTGGCTAGAAATTTGTAAAAAGCACTATTTCAACTCATGTAGCACTTTCGTTTTGTATTTAGTAAACATTGTTAAATTATGGACTAACTAGGTTTAAAAAGATTCGCCTCGTGATGTACAACAGAACTGTGTGATTAGTTATTTTTTTTACCTATATTTACTGCTCGAACATATGTCTTTTAGTGTATTTAATGTGATGTGATGGAGAGAGTAGAAAAAACTTGGAGTTTTTTTGGCAAATATTTTGCCATCTAAACTAGGTGCTAGTATTTATTTTTTTCCATGTGAATAACTAAATATTATGTTCTAGCTTATGGACAAAAATATTATTATTTTAGCTGAGGTTGGTTACTAGTTGTGCACATCGCTAAAAGTAGCTAAGGAAATATAATGTATATTGATTGCTATAAGGGGTGTCTCCAATGGTTTAGCATAGAGCTAGCTAGCTCATGATGTTTTTGTCATTGAATAGTGCAAAAGATAAGAGACTAGCCAGGACTCAAGAGATAGTCTCCCACACTTTTAGGGCCTGTTTGGAGCAGAGGATTACAAAACAAAGGAAAGGAAAAAAGTACAGGAATAGGATAGGAGTGTTATTGGCGAAAACAGAGGAATGGAAAAATGCAGGAATATACAAATAGAGGTGTTTGGAACATAGAAATTTATAACACAGGATTTCAGTGTGATTAATAAGATGAATGATTAAAACGCTAAATAGTACGTGATTATCACTCTAATGACATGCGATATTTGATTACAACGCCAAATAGTACTGACGTGCATGATTATTTTTAAAAGAAAAAAAGAATCGTAACTAGCTGACACATCCTGTAGGTCACCACGCCTAGCGGCCCAGGCCTTCTACGGCAAACGTGATTTGTTTTATATTCTTAATTAAAGAATCGTAGCTTAATCTCAAAAAAATATTAAAGAATCGTAGCTGACACATCGAAGGCTTCGCTTCTCTCTCTCCGCGAGCGAGCGACGACGAGATTTGCCCCGGGCTTCCGCGAAACCATGAGCTGGAACCGGATGTTTTATTTCCTTCGTTTTGCAAGCGAATCAATCTTTCCTCCGAACGGGTAATCTGTTTTCCTCCATTCCAAAGACCACCGACGTCAGCAAACTATAGGATTTGATTTCCTTCAAAATTCCTGCACAAAACCTTTGTTCCAAACGGGGGCCTTACTTTTTTTTTTCTCTCTCTGACACTCACAGCACGATATTTAAAACAATTTTCTCTTCACCGTATGTACTAGTATTAGTTTAGAGCTAGTGTTAGCACATACTGTTAGAGACGCTCTAATATACATCAACGTGCTAAAAGAGTCAAAGGTACCGTATTAAATACCATCACTGCGAAGCTAAAGACTAGCCTCTAACGACGACGTTTCGGGTCATGGGTTTGAAAAATATTTGTTTGTGAAGAGGAACAATGGTGTAGTATTTGACCTAGATGAGGGAGGAGGGAAGCCGAAGTTGAACTAAGAAAGAATATTTTTGTGATTCAAACAACGATTTTAATTGCCTAGATGAAATCAAGCTTAAGCTTTACCCCAATTAGCTTGGGACAAAAAGGCCATGTTGTTGTTGTTGTTGTAGACGAAAGCAAGCTTAAAAAAAAAAAAAAATAAAGTTTGAAGATTGAAATTGTTACTTTGGTAATTCTATAATGAAGCTGAATCTAAAAGTAAAAGTTTAAGTACTACACAACCTTTTAGATATGATTTGAGCCTCGGATGATAAAACTGAATATTCCGCAAAGGTAGTACGTATCATATTGGGTCCGGGCCACTAGTGAGTAGCTGTGTTGTACTTATTGATCAAGATTAATAAAATAAAATAAGTAAAAAACAGAAGGTACACATTCTGACATTCAAGAGTTCCATTCTACCGGTTATATTCTTGAACAACCAATCACTTATTGAAATGGATGGACTATTAAGACTAGAGGCACTCGTTGTCAACATTTTTCAACAAGAGAAGAAGGCGATCGATGGGACTGAACTGCCTGCTATGTAGACACACGCTGAAAAAAAAAAAAAAAAATTCAAGAGTCACAGTTCGCTAGAAGGTGCATGCACGCCAGAATATTCCTTTGCAGCTATGTGTTGCGTGAAAAAAAAAAAGGGTCTTGTTTATTCAGTTTTTTTTTTTATCTACCCTGTTGATTCTGTAGACGACACGTCGTCATACGGAAGCCGTAATGACTTTAATTTCCTTAGGTGTGTTTAATAGCAGCCAAACATCTAACGTACGTCGCCCCTGCTCTAGATCGCGACGTATGCCAATTTAAAGGCCCGGCAGCACGGGCCCACCAAGCTTAATCACGGATCACTACTGCAATGACAAAATGGTTCCCAAAACAAGTCATATTCCTCACAGTTTCATTCTCTTTCTTGTTTGGAAAGCCTTTTTTGACACTACAATGGTAAATATATTTATTACTTTATACTTCCTCCATATCACTGTTAGAGAACGTTTTTGAAAAAAAAGGTTTGTGTCAAGTATTAGGAACATAAACCATGCAAATCAACATAAATCAAGAATAACTTTCCAAAAAAATATTTTTATAGAAAAGAGAAGTCAAAATGTGTTTTGGAGGCCGCGGTCGTTGTCCACCTGTGGATTTTTCTAGTAGTAATACGGAGGGAGTAGATTGAGATTGACCAAATAAAGAGATGAGATTCGACAATGCACGGATGTGGCGTATATGATTAGTGCCTTGTCCAGTAATAACTCTCTTCCAAAATATATGATGCATGGTCTAGTCTTTTCCTAAGCAGGATACACTAAGTTTAATCGAATTCACTATCTTTTTTAAAAAGAATTAGACAGAAGAGTTGTCGATGATATTAAAAAAGGAGGGAATATATCTAGTGCAAACTAATATCTTTGTGCAAACCATGTAAACTTCTAATCGGGCCATGGGATGTTGATCTAAGAGATATGGGGGATTAGGTAATTTTAGACTTAACCAACTATTCTTAACCACACTTTTGCAAAATTGCCCCTTCCTCCTCCCCCGTGTGCATCCCCATTTGTTGATTTTGTATGGTTTGCGGAGATGTTGGTTTGCACTAGATATGTTTCAAAACAAAGAAATCTAGATAGTATACAACAGAGCACCCGACAACATACTAATAAAAATCGATTAAGCTGCGACACAAATAAAAGACCAAAGTAAATTCGCATAACATCTATCATAAAAATTAGCCTATGAAAAAGGTACATAGTCTCTAGTTTGGAACATTTGGACGGAACATGGAAAAGTGTGGTTAGACAACGCATATATCCTTATAAAAGCTAGAATTATGCCTGTATTTACATTGGTGGCACTAGGGCCCCATTGTCTATTACTTCCACATTAATAACACAACAATGTACATGACTATTTTTTGAAGAAATTGTTTACACTCGTTGTTACAACAGTCAAAAAGTCAATAGGCATGAGACACTTATTTATGACCTACCGAAGTAGAATGCAAATTTGTTAGACAAAGAAACCAATAAATTAGACGGATCTTAACTATCATGGTTTTGTTAATCAACTCCGTATTCTATATACGACAGGATGATACATATGATTATTATTGTCTTGTCTGGACCTAAATATTTTTTTCTTTTGGTTATATTTTGGACTAGGGAGTATCATTGTACTTGTGAAGTACAATTGAATTATTAGAAGCCACTCAATGCCTACGTTTGTAAAAAAAAAACTAAAAAATGCCTACATTATTGAAAAAATAGCTAGCCCTAAAAGCGTGCATGAGAGAGTAATATGCATGTGAGAACTATATGTATATGGTAAAATGTCAAAAAGAAAAAAAAATGCTAGACTACAATTACTCAAGTGAAACCATGTCATGACTGACTTGTGATAATTAAGGTATCATGAGATTTATTAGGTGTGTGCGCATTGTACGAAATTAGATAACTGTCTCTAATTGGTAACATTTGGACGAACTAGGATGAGTTAGACAGCACATCAGTTTTCTATGAATGCTAGGATTACGTCCATGCTTATATTGGTACCATTAGGTCCCAACTGACTATTCATATGTGTACTAATAGCACGACAATGGTACACGTCAATTTTGGAGTTTGAAGAAAGTTTTATACACTTGTTGGATGGGAGACAAAAAAAAAAAAAAAAACCCAACAGATTGTGGTCTTATTTGAGTTTCATTAACCAACTCTATGTTCCGTGAGAGTTGTAAAACCACTTATCATAAAAAACCATGCCATGTTAAGCCTGGGATGATGAACAGGGAGAAGAAAAGAAGGAAGATGGTAAAGAGACAAAGGTAAAAAAAAAGTTAAAAAGTGTAGTGGAGTGTGTATACAGAAGAAGCAGCTGTGGCATGCAGATGCAGTGTGCAGTACAGGCAGCAATGGAAAGGAGGAAAAAAAAAATTCCCCGCGAATCGCGCGGGCTTCTGACGGACCCTGCAGGCTCCTGTCCTGTCGCTGCCGGAAGGAGAGAGCACCCCCGTTGGACCCCACCTGTCTGTGGCCCGGTGCGTGCATCGGAGTCCGTGTGGTCGTGGTCCGCAACTGTTTTCTGTGCAGGCGACGAGACGACGATCAGACGATGGACCTCTGTTTTCCATGTGCACTCTCCTCGCCTCGCCTATGGGTTTTCATGTTTAAATTTTGTGCACAAAACAAGCACCATACTGTATGTGGCTGATTAATGTACAGTATAATATAGTGTCAATTCGTATGAACGAACGTCAATACACAGTGGGCGGCATCGATCGATCACCTGGCATTGAATTGATAATGGTGTGTGTTTAGTTGGTGAAATATATTGGATCGCCAGTGTAGCACTTTTCGTTTATATTTGATAATTATTGTCCCGTTACGGATTAACTTAGGCTTAAAAGATTTGCCTAAGTAATTTTCGAAATTAAACCGCCAATGTAATTAGTTTTTAGTTTACTTTACGTTTAATGCTTCGTAAATAAATAAGTTAAGATATTTGATGTGTAAACCTGCGAAGAGACTTTTGGGTTAGGAGGTGTGGGAACTAAACAGGGCCAATGTGACCAGGTGAAGAGTGATTTTGCACATAATAGCCTGTGTGTTGCATGGTATCTATATCAAATCGAAATGACCACCAACTAACGTGTGTTGTGCGTGCGTGAGCGAATATTAGACTCAGGATAACGGATGGATGAAGTGGAACTCAGACGCAGCTAGCCTTTCTTTTTGTCACATGGGAGTATATTTCCCTCTACTGTCCTTTTTGTCACTAACAGTAACGGAAGCTAGCTAGGTATATGTAGTCGTAGATGATGAAATTAAAAAGCAAAAGGTACGTGAAGTTGTTTTCTTTTGCTTGAAGATCGATCGTACGTCGTCGATGCGACGTGACGGCATGATCCGATCAATCCATCTGCACCACGAATGAGGACGACGATGATGATACGGTATGGCACCAACCGTAACGGGCGCTATATAGGAGCATGCATGCAATTGTGCATTGCCTGCTGACTTGATCCCCTGTAGTATTAGGGTAGGATAGGGCATGCTATCGCCACGCTATACCACTACTAACATTGAGATTATTGTCGCTTTAGACTCTGTGTCATTTTATTTAATTATTCATCTTATTCAAAAAATTATAAATAAATATTATTTATTTTTTTATAATTTATTTTTATTAAGCGTGCTTTAATTATAATTATTTTATGATTTGCTAAAATAATTTAAATAAAATATATAGTCAACTCAAGAGTAAAAAATGACCACCTCTGTAGAACCGAGGGGTATGCATGGATGCTACCTGTATGAAAAGGTGCTCCAATGGCACAACACAACGGGTGGTGAGAGGAGGGACACCGTGAAGATGGGCGACGGACGAACAACGGCGTGTGTGTGCGTGGGCCACTTTCATGCATTCGGGGTGTGGGGCCGGTGATGCATGCAAGCCAGCCGCGTGGGCCCGGCTTGTGTCAACCTCGAACGTCCCTTCTGTCCCCTCTTAATTACAGTAACTCGGTCAGTCCGTCCACTGCAACTGCAACTCTACCTTTACCCCCTTTTCCTACCCTCTCTCATCTGGTTTTTGGCTTTTTTTTTTTTCTCTCTCCCTCTCCCTGTTTTTTTTGTTTCGCTTTTTATATCTCCTCTCGTAATAATAATATATGTGCGTGGTGTTTTATATACAGAAATATAAATAAATATATAAAAATACCATTACTGCTAGTACCGCTGTGTCAACCCATATTTTTTATTTATTTATTTATATATACATTATTACTGCTAGTTCTCCCTTTGTTTCTGAAGCGGATTGGAGGCCAGGATGGATTTGCATGTGCAACTTGGGAGGCCATGAGGGATATCAGAGACTGGAATATCACTTTTTATATCTACTCTACAATGGCTGATGGGAAAAGTATATCCAAAGGAGAAGAAGAAAATTGTGCATAAGTCACGCACTTGAAGCCTGCGGGACATGAAAAAACGAAGGCCCAATGAATGAGACAAAAGGCCCATATAGGCCTCTGTACGTATGCTAAGGCCCGTTGCAGCAAAAAAACATATATATAATCAAGGCCCAATTGTTTGTGGACCAATATGTTCTAGGCTTAAGGCCCAATCGATCTCTCTCTCTCTCTCTCTCTCTCTCTCTCTCTCTCTCTCTCTCTCTCCTTTTTTTGGCATACTAATACTAGAACATGGTCGACGTTTTTTATGGTAATAACAGGAGCAGTTTCCCTTCCCCTACTGAAATTTATTTATTAAAACAAAAGGAGGTTTCAAATCCACAAGTTTAAGATATAAACAAGGAGAGGAAGAAAATCATAAGAATTACACAAGGACTCTAGCCATTGAACACTAATATCAGGGAGGTACATAACACTTTGCACGCTCTAGAATAACCAGAGCAAATTCCGCTTTGAACTTGTGACGGTAGCTCCACTGAGGGCTGAACACCTTCGAAAATTTGATCAACATTGGGGAGTACACCAGATGGACCAGCATAAAAGCATGATTATCTCCATAAAGAAGGGACAGCTAACTGATTTGTGAAAGCAATCAGGAAACGAATCAGCATATAAAGCGAGCATGTGCAAAACTGATTCTTCCAAGTCTGGCCGACAGAAAACATGGGCTTTTGTCTGGCTACATAATCTGCATTTCAGCGCCTTTGTCAATTCCAGGGGTGAGTGTGTGTGCGTGTTATGAGCGTCTGCGTTATCGCTTGTGTAATTCTCAAAAAAAAAATATTATCTAAGGAATATGTAGAACGAAACAGCTATTCGTTTCGTCGGCATAGCGATAGCATCAACAAACGTTAGAGGGCATGATTGTGGGGGAGGAACAGATAAAGCAAATGGCGTTTCAGTGACGGTGAGTTAAGCTGCGGGAAGCAAAGGGATATATTCTAGTCGTGTTCAGTATGGTCATGTAGTCATGTGCATCCTGAGGCAAAGATCGAGTGGCCAAAGC